>JADDON010000284.1:0-99390 GCA_017140175.1 Fusarium staphyleae
GTGCCATACCGGCCGGACCTCCATCCACCTCCGCGCTACCGCTCTCGTCCATTTCAGCATCACGCCTTGCGCGAGTTGCGACGTCATCCGCAACCTCGTCTCCTGGCCTTTTCATGTCCAGATCTTCCTCTATATCTATACAGAACCTCTTACAGGCCCCCTTCTAGGCCTAGGTAGCACATGTTTCGCCGGTGAGACTCGCCTGCACCGTCTGCCCATTTTGCACCTGCATAAACTACTACATCCGAGACGCCATCCCGTCCGTCGCAATCATAACACAACAGGCGCTGGGGACACAACATTTGGACCTTCTCGTCCACTGGCCCTGTTGAGTACTTCAGCCCGAACAAGATCCTGCCTCTACCCACTTGTCAATCTTCTCTGCCCGCCTTATCTTGCCTTCTGCTACACATTGACCGACTTGCCTTGCCGATGACGACGTTCCCAGCACACGGACGCCTGTTTCTCTGCTAACATGCTACGCCGTCTAGCCTCGCTGAGCCATCCAGACCCCGACGAGACTTCGCAAGAGCACATGTCACCACAGACAGGAGATGGTCCCCCGTCAACAGATACGTCCCGTCAGGGTGGCCTTGCCCATGTCCTTCGGGGATTGACAAGCTCTAAGCTCTCTAAATCGTCGCCTTCTATAGCTTCACCTTCGTCCTCGACCGCGCTGCCCACTGCCGAGTTCGTCCATGCTCCTCTTACGAAGCCGCCTGCAAAGCCTCCGCGGGGTTTGTCCTCCAGCCATATGGAATCTTTCGAGCTCCTCAAAAACGGCTCCCCCAATGAGCGCATCACTGCTGCCAACTCGTTGCGGTACGCCATCGCCGAGTACCCTTTGAATCCGGTTTTGGATATCTGGTATGCTGCAAAGGACCTTATCGATCCTGCAAAGCCTGCCTCAGCGCGGACAGCTGGCTGGGAGCTCTTGACAGAGTGCGCCAAGCATGAGGCCTCTACCGACCTTGAGCGCCAGGAATACTTTATGACTTTGTCGGCTCCGGCAAACTCGGAAGACTTCCACCTACAATTGGCTGCTCTGGTGGACCTGACACGCGGCGGCCGAGTCTTGACTGGCTTTGACTACGAGCTTATCCCTTTGCTGACGAGCTGGTTGTGGGAGTCCTACAATGTGGTGCGTACGGCTCGGCGGAAGGCATCACAGGCATCCCGGGGTTCCAAGAGCTCTTCGAAGAGCCATACGGTGGTCTCCGGGGAGGAAAAGAACCTCGCCCAGTTATTCAGCTTCCTCATCGATGTGACCAAGTTCAGTTTCAACAACGCTGACGAACCCGCCGTGGGTGGTTTGATCGATCGACTATTGGCAGTTTGCATGAACACCAGCGTGGAAGATGATCTGAGGTCGAGCATTGCTGTTATCAACTCTATTGTGACGTTCGGTTCCATTCCCAACGAGAAGCTCAAGGGTTGTGTGCAGGTGCTCAGCTCCATCTACTGCATAGTAGGGACCCTCGAGAGGGACTCGTGGCAGACACTCTCCAATCTCTTCAAAAGCCACAATGGCCAGGCCACGGTTCGTATCCTGCTCGATATTCTACGGAACAACACTTCTCTGGGTTCCAAGGAGAAAGACGCCAACCGGGAGATTCGGGGCGCCATCGCCGTGCTTCAGAAGCTTTCGTCTAAAAGTCCCGATCAGGGCTTTCCAGCTGTTCCCTTTGCCCTGCTGGCCGACGGCCTTGCCACTATTTCAAAGACCTCCTTATCCACTAAGACTCTGACTGCGGTCCTGCAACTGCTCAATGCTCTCTTCGATGACGGAAATGGTCAGATGCATCGTTTGATTATTGATGAAGACTGGTCGGTGATGCTGGAAGCCGCTACGAATTGCTCTAGAAGAGCCATTCCTGAACCCCATGACATAGACGGACTTGGCAGCCACAGCAGAGATGAGAAGCCGGAAGAAGTACTAAGTCAAGAGCTTACTCTTTTGATAAGGCGGCTGGATGTGCTTGTCAACCAAAAGTCAGGCCACTTTGTGCCTCGAGCAACCGTCGTCACCTTTCTCACCCAAGTTCATCAATTTCTCCCAGACGCATCTGCATCCTCAGTTCTCGATTACTTCCAAGAATTTAGGTGCTGCTCACCCTCGGATCTCCTATGGGAAGACAACCTAGCATTGGTCTTGAAAGGTTTCTTTGGCAACCGCGATCGCTCATCCCAAATCAGACTTCGAGCCCTGGAGACCATTATGGACGCCTATGAGGTCGTGGACCTGGTTGGCGATGATCCTGAGCGGAGCTTCATCCCTCATCTTGCCAAGAGTATCCTGCAGGATGTGGCCGAAGAGACAGACGTGCTGGTTCTCGAGGGCATTATGTCTTTGATGGTGTCTGTGGTGGCGTCTTGTGACATGGAACTGTTTGACTACATCATCGATGCATTGCGAGGCATTGTCATTGGTGATCGGCTCAAGTCTCCGATCTCCTCCACTGCGTCTCCTAACCCCTTTGCTCAGTCTCTTTCTGATGGTGCCCCTGCCTCGCCAGCACAGTCACCCTCGAATGTGGTGGCCAAAGGGTATGTCAAGATGCTTGTGGAAACAATGGACTTTCACAGTGGGAAGAGCATTAGATTGTACAATGCTTTGGTCAACATCGCTAAATCAGATCACTGTGAGGTGGATGCTCGTTTAACTGCCATGAAGCTTTTGTTCCGTCTACGTGCTGACTGGGCTAATCGCATTTTCATCACCAAGGAGCTCGAGACTAACTTTCTCGCTCCCTTCATCTGCCGAACCCCAAAAACTCTTGTGAAGAAGCAGGCCGAGGAGGCTGCTCAATCAATGCGACTGTTGCGAAGTGAGCACGGCGGACCGTCTAGACCCTCACGCGGTATCTCATTTAGCCAAGCACAATCCCATGAAAGGGGGTTTCCCGTTCGTTCCGCCAGCATTGCCACCGCTCCCAGGAGCAGTGCAGGTCGTTACCAGCAAATATGGAGCCTCCCCGACCCTGAGGCTTTGCCGGATAGCGTCAAGGGCTTCATTAGCCCGGTTTTGGTCTCTCATGCCCCCGAACAAGAAGAAGGCGAGCCGGAGGTAAAGTCTGAGAAACAGGGAAGCGATTCTGAACCCACTGCACTCAACATCTCGACTTGGATCGAAGCTGTCCTTGGTCTACTCCACGGTTGTGACTGGGAGGTCTACAGCTTCATTCTTGTTCATCTCCCTTCACAACTCAGCAACCATGCCATCTTTCGCGACGCCATCCCCCAGATCCAGGAAGTCCGAAGAGTCATTTGCGAGCAGATTCGGACGAATTCGTTCCAGGAACCGCCGAATGCTTCTGGCTTGAGGCGTGCCGACGTGGCAATCTGCCTCTTTCACAGTTTGACCATGATCCTCAGCTATCACGACCACTTCCAGAAGGGGGATGAGGACGAGATTGTCAAGACGTTCGTTCATGGTATCGCAACCTGGGAGCGCAGTGCTAAGTGCTGTATTCATGCCTTGTCCATATGCTGTCACGAACTGCCTCTTTCGACAAGCAAATCACTTGTGCAGCTGCTGACCAAGATGTCAACCATTATCACTCAACCACACGTCTCGATACACATTCTCGAGTTCCTAGCTTGTCTCAGCCGCCTGCACAATGTTTATGTAAACTTCAGGGAGGAAGAGTACAAGATTGTTTTTGGGATTTGTATACGATACCTACAATCCGTGAGAGACAGGAAAGATTCCAACCGGAACAGCCATGCGAGCGAACCGTCGACACCAGCCACTTCAGTACTCAATCTTTCCGACTCAACACATCCAAGCGCGTCGGATGACCTGCCGCAATATGTGTATGCCCTGGCATACCATGTGATATTGTTTTGGTTCCTTGCCCTGAAGCTTCCTGACCGAGCAAACATGGTGGGTTGGCTTGTCCGGAACATGTACAGCGACGCGGAAGAGGGACACACGGATAACGAGCAGGCACTCACATCGATCGACTTCATGCAGAGGGTTACTTATGCTGATGTTGAAGAATCCTCCCATGACCCTCTTTTCACAGAGGAGCGCTTTGGAGAGATTGCCAAGAAGAGATGGTTGGTTGGCTATAGCATTGTCACCGTGATGCAGGCCACAACCACTGGCTGGGCCCAGATTGTTAAGAGGCAGCCCTCGGGCACTTCTGTTTTTACTGTTCGGGAAACGTTCAATCCGCCGCCTCCTCACCAGACGCAGAACTATGTCGACGTCAGCAGGGAAGGTCAAACATCGACCAATACGATTCTGCCAAGTCATCTGCTCGTGCAACTGATGTCGTCCGTTCCACAGAGCCATGATCTGGCGCGGCCCATCCCTCTCCCCGAGGACGAAGTTGTTGATAGGGCTATCCGAGTCTTTGATCGGAACTCTACGGTCGATGGTCACAAAGTTGGAGTCATCTACATTGGAGAAGGCCAGACTGACGAGGTCGAGATTCTTGCCAACGTCTCTGGTAGCAGCGACTACATGGAGTTTTTGAACAATCTGGGCACGTTGACTAAGCTCAAGGGGGCTACGTTCAACACTCACGGCCTGGATCGCGAATTCGACTCGGACGGCCAGTACACCTTCTGCTGGCGTGACCGCGTCACTGAGATTGTATTCCATGTTACAACCCAGATGCCGACGAATCCTGACCACGATCCGCGATGTACCCTCAAGAAGCGTCATATTGGCAATGATTTCGTCAATATTGTGTTCAACGACTCAGGCTTGCCTTTCAAGTTTGATACATTCCCAGGTGACTTTAACTTTGTTCACATTGTTATCACGCCTGCATCGCGGGCGTCGTTCATCGCTGCCAGAGACACGACCAAGCAAGGTCAACCGTTTTATCGTGTTCAGGTCATGAGCAAGCCAGGCTTCCCCGAAATCTCACCTGCCTCCGAGGTTAAGATGGTCTCATTGAAGGCGCTGCCTGGCTTGATCCGCCTGCTCGCCCTTAACGCTTCCGTCTTCTCTCATGTCTGGGCTAACCGTGAAGGAGGAGAACACGTTAGCTCATGGCGAAGCCGTCTTCGCGGCATCAAGCGGCTGCGCGAGAAGTACACGCCGTCAAAGTCTGGGCCTTTAACTCCATCGGCCTCGCAGTCGTCGTCGATCGGGAGCCCAACGCCGCTACACCAACAACAGCAGCAGCAGCAACAGCAACAGCAGCAGCAGCAGCAGCAACAACTACTACAGCAACAACAACAACAACTACAGGCAGACTTATCCTCACGGCCAGCCAGTACCGTCCGCGACAGCTTCACCAGCCTCCGTCGCACGAGCGTTGCGACATTTTTCACAAGCACAAGCGAGCAGACATCGCATCGATCATCGATGCTGTCATCGTCCACCGCGACCAACGACACCGAGGTTGGCACAGTGCATGGACTGGAAGCTAACATTGACACCGTCGACTTTTCAAAATGGGCCTGAACGACAACTAGCCCGCTTAGACGGCAAGGGACAACAGAAGAGAAAATCTTTGTATGAAAGGAGTATTTTTGTTACCGTACGTTTTAAGGTGTGGGAGGCGTCTGTCTGCATAAGGGTATCACGGATATAAAAAGTTTTTGCTTGGGATGTGTTATCTTTTTGTTTGTTTACTATATCCGCTTGTCTTGAGTCTGTTCACCTATACTTACTCTACTATTCTTGTCCCCTTGTTTCTCACAACTCTGCTTTTGGATTGTCTTGTACTGCATCCCGCTCTCAGCACGACATGGCAGTCTTTGAGCAGTTATCTGTATTACTTATTGCATTGCGAAACCAGAACAATAGGATCCTTAAGGACCTCGCGGTCCGTTATTTCCCCTCGTTAGACTCTGCAAGCCTTAGCCGATGCAAAGCTCAATTTGTGTGACGTGACACTGGCGGGAATGTCGTGTAACCCACACTCAGTCACTGTTTGCTATATAAACACCGCAATGTCCTGGGCCCGTCGGCACGTTGTCCGTGTCCGCTTTCCGCCGGGTAAAGGGTAGTTATCTGGGCACACTCCCTGGCGCTAATCCAACTACTGAATCATCGCAGCGGTCCGCCTGCCCATAAGACCTTGGGTGCTGATTTGACCGCGTAGTTGGAGCAACAGAAGTGACAGACGGGACTGATAAGCCATGGTTACACAATGCAGCACCCAAGTTAGTACACCGCATGATCTCTTTGACCAGACTCCCAACCCGCTAAAACCCAGGATTGTGTTGAGCAACAAAAGAAAAGGTTGGATTACTTTCCGGGTAAAGGACTCTGGTTCCTTGAGAGACGGACGCTTCAAATTCTGTGCTCGTTATGACCTGTCAGCCAGCCATGCAAGCTGCCGCGTCTTGACTGATGTGCTGTCCATAGTTGCCGACTTCGGTAACTTCTTCATCTGATCAAGTCCAAGCACAAATGCCCACGTCGAGCCTTTCGCTTCAGCCCTCGAATTCGCAGGGAACCAGGATCACTTCAACAACACGCCACAGTGCCGTTGAAGAATACATCCAATGCGCACAACTCCGTGGCTTGTATGCTAGTGAAAACCACTTCCTACATGGCCAGCCAGCGCCACGACAAAACGGGATGTGATGTTCCTAATAGGCTTTCTGTAGTCTCCAGATACGCGCAACAGCGGAACGGTCGCCCAGACAGAAGTATACGCAAAGTTGCTTTGAAAAAAGCGGTGCTTAAATACTTGTGTTGAAGCTGCCAATCTTGCCAGCGCGATTTCTCCCACTTGTTTGAGGACCGCCTACCATCAGAGCTGGATCTGAACAAACCCCGCATTACTGAAGAGAAATCCTAGAAAGCCATATGATTGTGTGCTTTCGAAGTGCCATCATCATGTCTGAATAGGTAGGTTGTCGTTGCCTCTCCATTCGTCAAACTTTTCGCCAGATCTCTTTGTACTCTGCCCATCTGCGAAACCCTGCGAAGCTTTCATTAGTGATCGAGTCGCTCAAGCCGCAGACCTTAGGTTGCTCCTTACCGAGAGGCGAAAAGACGTTCTCGTATGATTTGACACCATCAACGAACATCCCCACCATTCCCCTTTCACTTAACGATTGACGACATGACAGAAGCAGCCTGGTCGCTACAGAATCTCGCCGGTTGACCATGTCTGGGTCATCATCTAGGAGGCTGTCAGCACTGGAAATCGCCTCTAGGTGCATGGACGGCCCACCTTTGATACAGATGCATGAGACCCCTGCGATACCTAGTCCTATCGCACCCGGCCAAGGAATATCCGCTGCACATGGACTGCCGGTGTCAGGAAGATAGGTTATTGCCGCCGCGACTAAGTTGTCTCCTTCAAGCCCCACGATAACATCGCTCATATGGAAACTGTCTATGGTCTTGGCATATTGGTCATACCACCCAAAATTGTATTTCTTCTCGGATTCTTTGCTGGCCATGTCAATAACTCGTTGAGCATCAGAGATCTGACATGGTCTAAAAGACAACCCGGCAGAAGCCAAGTCGGGAACCGGAGAGTCTGCGAACTTCAGGAACCAATCTGATATAGATCGACCTTTGCCAGGCATAACCTCACTTGTCTCCCATCCTCGCCTTTCAAACCATTCGGTGATACTCGCTGCGGCCGGTAGACCATAGAGCAGCCTTGGAAAGGTGCTTCCGATCTGGATTCGACCCACACCACGGATCTTATTGAGCTTGCTTACGCATTCATCGTGGAGAACTCGTCCAATTCCTCGGCGGCGGAAGTCTTGACGAACGATGATGGCAGCTATCGATCCAATAAGTCGATCTCCGCTGCTATCCGCAAATGTAGTGAATGTGGCACAAAATCCAACAGGCTTAGCACTCTTGGGATCTCGAACGACATAATGCATCGCGTACCCGTCGCGCTTCAAAAGAGAACCCAGAGCAGACTGGCCAAGGTGAAACTGAGGTGGAAAAGCCGCCGCCCATAACGTATGTATTTCCGAGAGATCTCTGTCGTAATCCCAGATCTCAACCGACCAGCCTAGCGGAGGTTGCAAAGCATCCGCTGTTAAGTGGCCTGGAGCTATGGTTCGTTCACTTGTCAGGAGGGCAGCAACGGTCTCGAGGCCCGTTGCTGAATAGCCAGGACATTGCAGCATGGTCTGAAATCCAAATTCGTGAGCACCATGGTCTGGGAGTTTGCAGCACGCCACAATGGCAAGCGGTCGGTCCTCGCACACTTCTCGAACTAAGTCGGCGAGATCTAGTTGGAAAGAGCCCTCATCTGACGATACCCCAGTGAGCACGAATACAACAACCTTGGCCCTTTTGATAAACGCCATATGAATACCGGTAATGCCGCGATCTTTGGTGAAAGGCACATGCCGAATCCAGGGGTGCGTCCGCGCAAGTGCTTGTCCAAGGGGCTCGAAGGGATCGCTCGTACCAGCAGGATTCGGATTCAAAGGTACGACGGCTGGAGTTAACAGTAGAACCAGGTCCTCGTCAGCTAAAACGTTTCGAAGGGGTACCAGATCTTGATGATCCCACAACAAAGCAGCGGACGAGCTCTGGTCCCGCGTACTTGACATCGTCTGCGGCTGAATCAAGATTGGGAATGAAATTATAGGGCCATGTCAAGCAGTTGACGATGTTGCCTCTCTCTCTCTCTCTCTTTCTCTCTCTCCCTCTCCCTCTCTCGGCTAAGTGCGTTCCCCACAAGCACCCAACCCCCTTTGGGCAGGAATCCAGGTTGCGGGCGTATCAAGAAAGACCAGGCGTTTCGAGACAATGTTAAGCGCGGTGGTAAGTCTGCGCGCTTGTTTGTATATACTATTCAAGGGTCTGCGACTTGAGCAAGTGCAACCTGAAAGGTGTCAATGGCTATGGGATGATGAGGAGTCTCGCCTAAAGATGAAATCTTGTAAGTGGAGATGAGTCGGCTGAAAAAGAAAATCAGAACATTGGTGCTCAGTGAGTTGAAACTGATCCGGCAGGCAGGCGGTCTATGATGGAGTCTTTGTGACGGCAATGACCTGTATGGCAATCGCTGGGGCCCCGTGATTTTGACTGTTCAAACGCATGGAAGAAATCATAAATGGCTTAGATGAGTGGGGGTAGTTGGGACGAAGGATCCAACCTCGATTGGTATCAGCATCAGCCGCCTTGATGCGCCAGGTCCGCAGTGACTCTCCAGCTACTGGGATGCGCAAGGATACCTGGCCCGGAAGTTCAGCCTCGGACACAACCGGTTCGAGATGGTAGCGGTAACCACCTCTGCGTGGTAAAGATTCCCCGATGTGATGGGATGTGATGGGCCGAGGCGCTGGGAGTTCAGGCTGCGCATGCGAGAGGCTGACCGATGGTAGCACGAAGATGCACGTTGGCAGAGTCGGCGACGCCGTTTGGCAAGGGTGGGGGATTTGGGCGGCAGGCTCAGCACGGTCGGGCTTTTGCCATGACTCGAGACAATACTCATCCGTACTCCGTAGAGGCATAACAGACGCGTTTTTCAATCTGTCTTCCAGCCGCAGAGTTAATGATAATATTTCTTTGTTGAATGGCGGCTGATCCTATCGGCCATTCCTCCTTCCTCCTTGGGTACCTGTTTTGAAACAAGGGAAATCATCCTGGTTGGCCTGAGAGAAGTTTCATTGAGGCGCATTCTTGATTCTTCCATGTCTGAGACCGCCATTATCCCCGAATACGACCTCGAATAACAAGATTTTCGTAGTAATCAAGGACAGGTCCCGTGCTTGATACTAGCAATCGGATTGTTTCGAGCCCTTCTGTAGGATGAGTTGGCCTCCCATGACTAAATGGTCCGTGATGGATCTAGGGGTCGATTGCAGTAATAGTAAGCAGCGGGTTTGGTCGGCCGATGAAAGCACAGAAACTGAATAAGGATTAAGGGTTGCGTGGTGGATGCATATTGAGTGGGATGAAAAGGAGATGGACTGAAATGGGGTTGAGAGGATGAAAGAAATCCAGAAGAGCTTTCTTCTTGCCTTCAAAATAATAACGTTACCTGTCTAGGTAGGGAAGGAGCCAGGCGCAGTTGGCTTAGCTCGGCAAGTGCTCAAAAGAGGAAGTAGGAAGGAGACTATGGCAACGCAAGACAAGACAAGATAGGCATGGTAAGATATTCATAAAATAGGAAGGAGCGATAAGCCTAGTTCGATTGATCGGCCAAAGAATGATGCGAACTTTCATATGCCTCCCGCTATCTGCAGAATGTAACTCATAATAATATTGCTTCTTTTACTTAGCAATCTACAGATAGTTAAGTTATGGCAACCTAACTACCTATGTACGGGTATCCTAGAGGCATAGTTGGTGATAATAGTGGAGTGGGCTACTTGGCAAGAGGGTTTGGTCTGTTAATGGAGAAAACAAGCTTCTAACGTTACCTTGAAGTCGAATTAAACTTGGTACCACCTCCATCCTCCAACATCTCGTGCACTTGAAGTTGTTCGAGTAGCTGTGAGACTAACGTTGACACTTTTCAGCAATCATATCTATGTAGGTACGTAGTGACCATTGGTGGTCTCTGCCTAGCCTGCTCCGATGTTAACTATGTCCTGCACCCAAGGAGTGTTTGGTATTTCAACCCTGTGCTTTGTTTTGTGACTAATAACTTGACCAAGTTACATATCAAATTGAACTGAACCAAGGCCGAAAACTAGACGCTTTATTGGCTCCTAGGGTGGTTTTCCGGTTTGTTATGAAGCTGTGAGAACTCTTATAAATGGAAATATACTAAATGGTGTTGAAAGAGGTGTATTTATAGCATTATCTCATGACAGACCAAGTTATATCCGTAGATGAAAAGGTGCTGAGGTTTTGGGTCTACCCCGGAGTGCCCCACTTCACCCTCCGAAAACGCGTCTCCCTTCTCCGACGCGTCCCCCGGGGTGTTCCACTCAATTCACACTCTTCTCCCGCTCCGATTCCCTTACCTTCCGCTCCGCTCCGGCACATGCGAGACCGGCACCCAAATAGCCTCACTGATCCTTGGCGTTTAAAGTACCCTATCGCCCTGCATGGAGACTGACATGGATCCCGCTTCGGCGGGCCATGATGAGATCCGTCTCCTCGTCGGCGATGTTATTGAAGGCGAGTCAACACACTTCAACTCCCTGTTCCTGTAAAAACAGGCTGACATGACAAGCAGCGTCCAAATTGCCCGCCAAAGCTCGTGGGACCAACATAAAACCTACTGTTGCCGAACTCACTTCCCTCTGCTATGAATGGGGTGTGTTGCCGGAAAGGCTAGACGCCCTCATCAACCTAGTCACAACACCGAATCATCTTGATCAAGCAAGTCAGGCTGCTATAATCAGGAACCTATACCCCGCTGCTCCTGTGTCACGAGAATCCACGCTCCGGGTAGTCTCATGTCTTGGCCATGGAAAACTCAAGCCTTCCCTCACTCTTCAGGCTGCCCTGCTCAAGTGGCTCATCATGGTCCACCATGCCCTCGATTCGCCACAGCTTCTCTCTCAAGCCTATCCTGTGCTTTTCAACCTTCTAGATACCGCAGCTACTCGGTGAGTTTTGCATTCACCGTCAAAGACCTAGACTGCTGATATAAACAAAGACCCCATCTGAGCCATCTTCTAGCCCTCATCACACGGCGCAAGCACGTCAGACCCTTTCGAATCCAGGCACTGTAGGTTTTGGCTGCCAGTAGCTGGGACAGATCGCTAACACAACATAGGCTCAACCTATCGAGGCAAACTGGAAACGACCCTTGCTTGATCGGCCTTCTGAGGGTTTTCAAAGATTACTATCCCGAGGTCATTGTCGGCGAAGCAATCCGAGGCAAATCCTCATCCTTCAAGGTGCGTTCGGTGATCCTGCGTCTCCGACCACTACTAACTATCGTATCAGCACCCTGACCCACAATGGCGAGCGAGAATGGACGAGATTCAAGAAGCACATCTCCAGTACGCCCAGGACGGTGTTTCGAGACCTCGAGACGGCTTCCGAGTACATCGTCCAGTTGGCCGCGGCGCGAGGAACAAGCTCGTTCCTCTGGTCCACACGTCCCATGTAACAGAGGTACGTGAAGCTTCATTTCCCCCTGGTGATTGTTACTAAGGAGAACAGGATTCCGTCACACTCGAGGAAATCGAAAATGCCACCGGCTTTGTCAAGAACATTGACAAACTAGAACTGCCTAACCAGCTAGTTGCTGTGTTGGCAGACCCGCTGCTCCAGAAGCTCATGCTCCTGCGTCCCAGCGAAGAATCTGACCATAGGATTGCGAATTGGCTGAACTCGGTTCTTCAGGATGTCATTGACGGAGACGCGGACGAGGCTACCCTGTTCGACATCTTGGACATCTTACGAGACTACGTGGTAGCCACCAAGGTTTGTTACCGGTCCTCGAAATATAAGTATATTGGGTCTAATCGAATACAGAACCTTCCCCCTCTATTACTCAACTTCTTTGCCCGCTTCCTCCCACTTTGGAACGGCTCTGGACGCTGCGAAGCTCTGTTCGAGATACTGTCCTTTGCCCCATTACGGGACTTTCAAGGTGAACATTATCAATTGCCTCCTCGAACGTTTGCTAATACCTCGATAGAGCTATACGAACACGTCTTCCAGCCGCTTGAGACTGCAATACTTGATAACACACCAGAGTCTCAGCTGGCCCTTCTCGCCTTGTATAAGAACCTCCTCCATCACTGGACCGTCATACTCCAGTCCAGCGATCCCATCCCAGCAAATGCCAGCAACATCATCACAGACTTGGTCAGCCACGCAAATCCTCTAGCTCTCACTCTCGCCCAAACATCTCCATCTGTGTCTACTCATTCCGCCATCCTTGACTTCTATGAGCAAAACGCTCGTCTCGTCACTGATGACACGCTGAAGCATTACATCCGAATTGAGCTGCCGCCGTCTTTTCTAATCTACATCCTCTTTTTCAGCAGCTGCGTCGCTGTTGTTTCGCGCATCTGTGCCATCCTCGCTTCTTACAAGAAGGGCTTCGAAATGGCCATGCTGACCAAACCACGCCGTGACGGAAGCCATCGCATTGACTCGTCGTCGTATAATAGGGTATTTGTCAACTTGTTCAATGGCTTTCTCATGGATATGTGCAATTGCTTCTGGCGCGGTAGAGCGTTTAGCGACAGCGACACCAACGCGCATGGCTGCATGGTCCCTCGACGTCTTGTCCCCGCGCTGTCTGCGTATGTCACTTCAGTGGAAAAGGAGTACAGCCTTGCTTCGATTTTCGGGCTTTCATACTCGCCTGTTCTTTGCCTGCAGAGCACTCAGTGCGTGCGGAGCTTGGAGGATGCCGAGATAAACATTGACGGGACCCTCCGGATCAGACATGAAGGTCCAGTCACGCAGAGCAGCCTCTCACGGTTGGCAAACTCCGGGGGGATACAACTGTCTTGGCAGGAATATCGCATCAAAGTCTTGGAGAATCTCAGTGCTAAGGATCTGGCGGGAGTTACAGAGCTCTTGAAGAATACCATGACGGTTTTGAGGAACATGATGGATGGCATAGGAGGTACGAGACCAGGGACGTCACAATCAAAACAGTCTTCAGTGGTACCGGCCTAAGCCTCTTTCTGGGGGCATATGATAAATGTCTAATAAATCAAGACTTGTCTAGTTGAGAAGACCCGAGTCTCTATCCCTTTGGTTGAAATACAGGGTATCAAATATAGCATGTCAGAGCCAAAACAAAATCCATAAATCAGACAAGCATATTCATGTCCGCCATGCATGAAGTGTTGAAAAGATCAACGCCGCAGAAATCCAGGGTTGAGAACTGTTTTCCGTCTAATCGAACGCCATGCATGATTGTCATATCCGCCATCATCCTTTCCTGCTACCGCGCACCGGAAATGCAGTTGAGTGCCGTCCGTCCTTCTGAACGCCAGGTCTAACAAATGAAAAGCTGAGGTGTTGTTAAGAAAACCCCGAGAGGAAACACCTCCCCACTGATCCTCGGTCACGTTCAAGACTCGCGCTGCTTAGACTCATCACCATAGCCGCCAATCTGGATACCGCCAAAGCCGTATGTCTTGCCTTCAGGTCCTCGCTTGCCCTGGCTGCGGGGTCCCCGCTCCTTCAGATCATCCCTCAGCCATCCCAGCACAAGCTCTCCGAGGCGGCTGTTACCAGAGGCACCAACTGTGCCATCGATGGTGGCCAGCATCTTGTCAGCTTCGTCCCACTCTTTGACCGTGCCAAGGTGCATGTGAGCAAGGTGAGTGGGCCAGCCGGCGAGGTTGTCAAGAATATGAGTAGCGTAGACGATGGTGCATTCTCGGTTCTCCGTCTCACGCTTGAGCCAGCCGAGAAACTCGGCACGACTGAGGACATCGAGGTCGACGGTGATCTCGTCAAGTAGCAAGACGGTCCAAGGTCTGACAAGGCCCATGGCGAGCTGAACACGGCGACGCTCGCCGTCAGATACAGCGTGCATGCGCCAGTTGGTGTCAACGTCGAGCATAGCCACAAGCTCATCTCGACGCTCGGGATAAGCATCACCACCAACGGAGCTAAGAAGCTCATTGACACCAATGTCGTTTCGAACGATAGGGTTCAGGACCCATTCGAGACCAAGATAGGTGACGCCTTCAAGGGTCTCCTTGAAAGGGTCTACTCCATGGATGGAGATGGTGTTGCTGGGCGCAAGGCGCTTACCAGCGAGAAGACGAAGAAGGGTCGTCTTGCCAGCTCCATTGGCACCGATCAGGAGCGTCCGGGAGCGGGGAGGGAGATCGAGAGTGATATCTTTGATGCCGGTTGAGTAATCAGGGAATGTGTATGATAGGCTGTTGACCTGAACACGCGGAGGTTTGGGAGGAACAGTCATGATGGTGATATTGTTGAGTGTAGACTCAGGATATGTGAGTGAAATAATAATGAATCAAAGACAGCCTTCTTATTATGAGCCGATTATCAGATCTCCGAATGGCAAGATGAAGATGTAACGTTAGTAAGAGTCATCAAAGTTTTCCTCCTTGAATGAAGCGTTCATCAAGCGCTTCCGAATGGCGGGGTCATTGAATTGAATCGGGTGTACTCCGTACGGTGTAAGACCCCGCCATGCCTTAGTGGTCTCACCGCCCAGATGCAGCACGTCATCCCCCTGAAGGGAACCCTGGGTCCACTGTAGCCGACCCTCCCTTAGGTACCTACCCAACCCCGCTGTGGATGTCGGCGCCCGGAGCCGTTCCTCTCCCGGCCCCGGCTTTGTCCAGCCAGGGCACTTTACGCGTTGGACGCGGTTGAGGCTCGTCCCACGCGTTTTCTTTTTGAACACGAGGGATACAAACTTGGTCGACGATAGCCTCAACCACCACGTTATAGGCTCGGTCAAAAACATTCAATCCTCAAAAACTCGATAAAGATAAGGAGACTCTCACAAGATCGGCCATACAGAGTCAATCTCTGACTAGCCAAGATGGTCATCCTCGAGGATGTAGAGGGCAGCCTCCTCCAGAAGCCATCGTACGCCCTCATGTCAAAACTTCGTGGCTTCAGCTGAACCTGAACTGACGTTTCTACCTTATACAGTGATGCCGCTCATCAAGTTCCCTCCCGAACCGTCTCGTCGTACAAGCCTTTGCACTCCTTCGCCCTCGACAAGCAGCGTTCCTACAAGCAACAGTATGGCGACATGTACTTTCTGCGCCTCGCCAAGATTAAGCCAGCCGTTGATCGAGTCGCCGAAGCTGCATGGAATGGCAGGAAAATCGCCGGCGAGACGGCTCAGCGGGTTGACCGTGTGCTCGATGTTCGCCAGGGAGAGCTATGCTGGGTCACAGGCACTATCTATATGGAGATGCCCCTGAAGCCAAACATTCTCGAGGATGTGTCCAAGGATGTATGGCCTTCCCCACACTCTCTATGAAGAGGCATCGTGCTGACTTGTGTTCTGATTTCAGCGCTGGATTTCCGCCCCGATCTCGACACCAAAGTATTTCTCCGAAGACGACCAGGTCATGTTAGAGGACGAGTCCGGCCGTGTCAGACTGGTTGGTGACTTGCTCAAGTCGGTACATCTCGTAACGGGCTGCATCATCGGTGTTATGGGCACCGAAAATGCCAATGGTGAGCTTGAGATCATCGACATCAAGTTCCCCGATCTTCCTCCTCAGCCTGAACGCTGGAGTCTCTCAAAACCTGCAGCCGTGGACGGACCTAGCAAAGACAACGCCAAGGATGAGGATGAAGATATGACAGATGCTTCCGAGGCGAGAAAGAGCAACAACAAGATCGCAATCGTATCTGGATTGTCCTTTTCGGGCACCGATGCCTCGCATGCTCTTGAGCTCGACCTTCTTCTCGAGTATCTGCTTGGTGAAGCTCTTAGCCCTGCAGGCCAGACCGATGTCTCGCACATCAGCCGTCTCATCATCGCCGGAAACTCCATATCAACGACAGATCGCAAACCTCCGACCGCGGACGAGGCTCTCCCTGACAAGAAGGCCAACAAGAAGTACGGCTACGACGCCAAAGCCTACGATCCCCTCCCCTCCCAGCTTTTCGATGCCTTCCTCGCCGAGCTCCTCCCCTCCATCCCTGTCACAATGCTTCCAGGCGATCAAGACCCAGCAAACGCCAGCTACCCTCAGCAGCCTGTCCACGCAGCCATGTTTCCCTCCTCGCGTGCCTACTCGGCGGATCCATCCGCTCCCGTGACGAAGCCGGGCTGGTTTGATACCGTGACGAACCCCTGGGAGGCCGAGCTCGAGGGATGGCGTGTCCTCGGTACCGGCGGCCAGAATGTTGACGACGTCTTCAAATATGTCGGCAGCAATGATCGACTTGGAATGATGGAGGCTATGTGCAGATGGCGATGCTGTGCCCCAACGGCCCCTGATACGCTCTGTGAGTCCTCTTTTCCTTCAGTCCCCTACACATCAGCTGCTAACATGTGACTCAGGGAGCTATCCTTTCCAGGATGATGACCCTTTTGTCATGAAGACGTGTCCGCACCTCTATTTCGCCGGATGCCAGCCCGAGTTCTCAACAAAGGTGGTTCACGGCCCTGAGGGTCAGTCGGTAAGGCTGATCACCGTACCGTCCTTCTCAGAATCAAAAGAGCTGGTGATAGTCGACACAGAGACACTTGAGGTTGAGCGAGTCAGGATATCAGTTAGTTGATAGGCACACTGGTAGGTCAAGGAGTTCGAAAGGTGTAGATGAATATGTGAATATACCCCGAAAGCTTATGATACTTGGTTAGACTAAGCTACGCCCATGAGCGGACTGACTGGTGTGTCACGGGTGCCCTCATCCTGTCATTTCGTTCCCAATAGTCGTGGGCCATCATCCCTGGTACTACCATCATCCATCATGTGCGACGCCGCATGAGGCATGTTAACTTCTCCCTCAGTCCTCCGCGTACTCCGAGCCCTCATCATCATCCTCATAGTTCCATTCATTATACCAATCATGTCCAAATGCAAGGAAGTCATCGTCGTCATCGCCAACGCCAGCTTGCCCATGCACATCCATCCCATCGCCATCTCTGATGACCATCTCCTGCGCGTGCTTCCTGCAGGCCTCGAGAACCTGGTGCTCGAGTGTTTCCAGGGCCTTGTTGACCTTCTTGAGCCGGTCATACCGCAACATCCCCATGTGCCTATCCCCCCTCCACAAGTCCCTGCTCCGCTTCTTCCTGCCGCCGTCACGTAGCTGCAATTTGAGGTGCTTGGCGAAGCGGAGATGATGCATCGGCAGGGTGATGAGCGTACTTCGCTGGCCGTCGCCCTCGTTAAGATGCTTGTTGTAGATACGGATGTGCAGCATCTCGCACGAGATGCCCTTGAGGGCCTCAATGAGGGTCGACTTGGCCTTGAAAAAGTTGACAAAGGTGAATGTGCCGTCCTTGTACTTGGGGCTCACGACGAGGCTCAGGGTGTGGATGTTTGTCCGGCCTGGGTTCGTGGCAAAGACTTTGATGGCGTCGACCATGAACTGCTGAGTCTCGGCCGTGTGCCGGTTGTGGTCGGCCTGAATGACCAGGTAACGAAAGAGCCCGGCATATTTGGCGATATTGATGGTTCCAGGCTCGTGGGGACGGTCCAGCAAGACAGTGTAGTTGTCTTCTTCATCCTCGTCGAAATCGGGCATGTAGTCGTCGTTGTTGGCTAGCTGTTGGACACCCATCATGCGGTGAGAGGAATCTGGAGCATCTCGCAGACGGTAGAGAAAGTTGTTCTCGCCGTAGAGAATGCGTCTGGCCTCGAGATACACGAGCTTGCTCGCCAGGAGGATGCTAATGTTGAGTCCAGGTCTCTCGCGCTGGTAGACACGCCTCCAACCATCGTAGACGGGGACGGGTTTGTGGGAGACAAGGATGTTGCGATAGATTTCCTCTCTAATCTCCAGAGGCATGCTCATCAAGCCCAGGGGTTTCTTCTTGGTGTTCGTCTTGTTATCGACTCTGCCCTTGTTTGTTGGCTTGACGACGGCCTTGTCAACTGGGATGGCATTTGGCCTCTTCACAGCCAAGCTCGGGCGCTTTAAGACGGAGTTGCGCTGCTTTGGACGCCCAGTGTTGCCATATGGATGTGGGATAAACGGCGGCGGTGCAGTTTCGTCTTCGTCAAACACTTCCTCCTTGGGCATCGCCAATATGGGGCCCCAAGTGTATTGATCACGGGGGATGCCATAGGGACCATCAAAGTCACTCAGAAGAGGCGGCTCGATGTACTTGTCGTTATCGGATTCAGATTCAGACCTTCGCCTTAACTTGGCGGGGATTGTCTTGCGACGCTTGTTGGACTGGCCGTCGCCTTGACTGGCTGACTTTCTCTTGCGACTCTCGAGTCTCGCTGCGCTGCGGTTCTGGGGCTTGACTTTGGCCGACTTATGCTTGACCTTGGCTGCGGAGGGGCTTGGGAGAGGCATGGCTGGACGCCGAGATATGGAGGTTCAGTAGAGGGACTTGTGATGTTGATGGTCAGTAAACCCACCCTCAAACAAGAATGTTGGGAGAAGAAGGATGGTTTAAAGCCAAGTTGTGAACGTATTCAAGTTACAGGTTTACAGGCACCCGAAATGTAAATGGAAAAGAATGCAAAGAAGCAATGAAGAGGGTAGCAAAGAACAAAGGACAGGAGTTGAAGCTGAAATAAGACACAGGCTGCGAAGAGGGAGAAGAAGAGAAGGCAATGGCTTGGGGTTTGCGGTGCCAGGCTGAGTACAAAGATGCAAAGATGCACAAAGAGAGATGAGAGAGAGTCACTGCTTGAAGACGGGGACATTTCACAACGATGAAAGAAAAGCACCTGGTATCAGATGAGGCTGTGATTCACTGTTTTCCGAATATTCTTGGTGTTGTAAGATCCTTAGAGCGACATCGGCGATAACCTCAGTGGTCTACCCAGACAGGCAACCAAACCACATCCTGAGTCATGAGACATGGAGCCATGATGTGCGTCTTGTATTTGGATTACCATGAATTGGCTGGAGATGGCTGGCTGCGGTTGGACGATGGATGGCTCTTGAGATGGAAGTGGAAAGACGAGTCAGGTGACGATATCAGAACGTCAGGTGAGGGAGGAAGGAACCCAGACAACTCGGTGTGGAGGTCAAAACCATCTGCGCTGGATCTAGGTAGTCTAGGTTAAGGTAGTTAATTAGTAAACCCAGGGATAACATCAAAGAGAATAAGAATATATCTTCTACAACATTCTCTCATAGATGAAAACCCTGTAAGTTACAATGCGCCTTTACGCCTTTCATGTCAATTCCCCGCCCACTAATTATGTTAGACAAGTTAATAGACGTAAGCAGCTGGTAGTGTAGTGAGCACTAACGTTGAATAAAACCTCCCAACCATATTTCTCAGGACATAACCAAGTTAGTTACTCAGTACCAAACTATATTTATGAGACTTATGTCCCTTGAGGTTGCTTGTGTCCCAGAAGCGGCTTCTCACGGAGGCCGAGAGCAGGCCCGATTATTGGTGTATATATATATATATACCTACATACCGACTTGACTCAATTCTTCCACACAAGCTCCCTCTCAGCATGGGTTCTCTCGCCTCAGAGGCCAAACTCCCCTGGATCAAAACACCATGCATCCAGAACCCTCAGCTATCGCGTGTTGCCGGCTGGTAAGCAGCTCTCCACTCATATCCTCTCCCCACCCATTGACATCCGAACTGACCTCGTACAGCAATGTCTACCTCAAGCTTGAGAACCTCCAGCCTTCGGGCTCGTTCAAGTCCCGCGGCATCGGCAACCTCATGACCCGCGCTGCCGCCTCCGCAAACGGCCCCGTCCACTTCTACTGCTCCTCCGGGGGAAACGCCGGCCTCGCGTGCGCAACCTCGGCGCTATCGCTCCGCCAGCGTGCCACCGTTGTCATCCCCACCATCATCCCCGACCTCATGAAGGGCAAGTTGCTCGACCTCGGCGTAGAGGTTCACCAGGTCGGTAAGAACTGGGCTGCCGCGGACAAGTACCTCCGCGAAGAGCTGCTCGCGAATGATCCCTCTGGTGTCTATGTTCCGCCCTTTGACCACCCTCACGTCTGGGATGGGGCCTCTACCATGGTCGACGAGCTACGGGAGCAGCTCGATGGGCCCATAGACGGCATCGTCTGCAGCGTCGGAGGCGGCGGTCTGGTCAACGGCATCATGCAGGGTGTGGAAAGCCTTCCGTGGTCCGGAACGAAACCCGCCGTCCTAGCCGTGGAGACACACGGCGCCGACAGCCTCAACGCCAGCGTCCGCGCCAACGAGCACGTAACGTTGCCCGAGATGACCTCCATCGCGACGTCACTTGGCGCCACCCGGGTCTCGGAGCAGACATGGAGATGGAGTCAGCATCCGGGCGGTACAATGCAGAGTCTTGTCGTGTCCGATGCTGACGCCGCCATCAGCGCCGTGCGCTTCGCCGATGATGGACGACATGTTGTTGAGGTGGCATGCGGAGCGGCTCTGGCGCCTGTTTACCGGGGAGAGCTGCGTACTCTGCTTGGAAAGGGTCTCTCAGATGAGGAATGGAGCCGCAAGAACGTGGTCTTGGTGATTTGCGGCGGCTCCAATGTCACGTTGGATATATTGCAGAAGTATCGAGAGAAATACCAAGGGGAATCTACTATCAAGACCTGAGGATCACCGGATCGAGATGAGATGCTAGACGATGAGGACTAGAGCCAGGTAGACTTATGAGGCTTTTGCCCCATGTGCTTAATTCACATGCTTAACATAGCTGCTGCAGCCAGCAGAAGTGAGCTCCAGGACACTATCCAATGCAGCATTACTCAACTACATCTGGCCATTTAAACGATCAGCCGCGGCCACCTTCAGATATGGCTACAGAATGTATCCTGCTTCTTTCGTACAAGGCTGAACGCCAATCGCTGTGAGTCTGACACAACGGCTGAAGCTATGCAGCAATTATTGAATATTGGCGGCGGTGGCGCTCCAGCAGCTGAACGACCAGAAGGACCCGACGACCTCGAGCTGTTTCTAAGAGGTCACAGTAAGCAGTGGCGTCCTGGACGGGCTTCAAGGCAGAATTATCTTCATGTCACGGGAAACCAGTGATTGCAAAGGCAATAGCTGGAGTTGCGCGAGTATAAGTAGATGGCCGGAGTTATGGAGGATGGAGCAAATAGCTCAAGACCCTGGAAGTCGCATGTTAATTATACAACCGAGAATATCCCCAAGACCTCTACTTTATCATGGCAAAGACTCTCGGTGCTCTCTTGTTCCTCATGGCTGGCGCCATCGCCATGACCCCCAACACACAGAGCCGAACCCTCCAAGCCCGCAGTGACTTTTGTGGGACAGACCGTACGCATCCCCCTCAGTGCTTTAGAAAATACAGGAGTGAGCCATATGCTGATATTGAAGCGTAGAGTTCGGCGTCAACTGGTCCTGTGTTGAAGCCGATACCGAGTGCTGCATCGGCACCATCCAAGGCATCTGCATGCCTGCAGGATGGTCGTGCTGCACAACAGGCTTCTACTGTGAGCCCGACGAAGATTGCTATCTTGTCGGCGGTATACAGAACTGTCGCAAAATGGACTCGGACGGCGGCGAGGCGACGCGCACCGCGGATGCCGATTCTGTTGGAGAGACGAGCTCGAGCGAAGGCGATGAAGACGAGGAAGACGACACTTCTCCCTCTTCCAAGGAGTCCCAGAAGGAGGACAACACGGCAACAAGGGCCAGAGGCAGCGAGGTACTCGTTCTTCTGCCTCTGGTGGGCGCTTTGGCCATTTGGCTATGAGCGCCCATTGTTTCTCGGATGGTGTTTGGAGTTGAAAGCACCGAGACGAATACAGTTGAGGTAGAACATTGATGGCCCGTGAGCTGGAGAGAATACCCTGAGTTCTTGATCAAACCTATACATAGGTATTAGCGAGTCGTTTCCTACGTCAAGTGATATTAAATATACCAACTCTTGCGCCAAACACCGTCCCTGACACATATCTTCCATCCTCTACCGTCTACCCTTGCCCTTGCCCTTGACAGCCTCCTTTTCCGCCTTGGCCTGGTCGACAAACTCCTTTATGATCTGGTGCAGGTCCGGATTCTTCCTCGCAAGTAACAGCACGTCGTCTGTCGTCACGGTTGAGCGTCCCGCGTGGTTGCTAAAGGTCTCGAGATCCGTAGCCACGTTCTCTGCGTACAGCCGTCAGCCATGCAGCGCACAAGCATTAACATACAGACGCACCAATCTGAGACCAGACAAGTTCCGTGAGCGCGCCGATGAATTGCGGCGTCGCATTCCGGTTGCGGCTCAATGACTCTTCGTCGACGATCTGGCCGACTGCGTACCACAGCGCGGCCTTGAGGCGCTGGAGCGTCAGTCAGTAGATTTTCTAGATATCGCCAAGATGCAAAAAGAGGAAAACAATTACCTCGCGGTCCTCATCAACGGCTACGTCTGACATTTCAAGTTTTATGAAGAGAGCGACGATGTAAGATGCGGGATGGAAGTGAGTTGACCGTGGTTGGACGCGTCGCGGGGTAACGCAACTAATTAACTGGAGTGTTTGTGAATCTACAAGGAGGCGTGGTTGTGCAATAACCGTGGGCATGTATACCAACCTCGAGGGTGATATAAAAAAGTAAATCACGGCAAGATTTTCCGACGATGTTTGACTATCCAATGAGAATTAAAGCTATTGGAGTTGTGTATTGGTTTAAGCTACGACTGATTGTCTCTTGGGTGCATTCACCATATTGATAAGATTGAATGTATGCCGGCATGATTCCATCCTTTCATTAACTTGCCATTTTACATGTACTGATATGTACAATAACCAATTACTCACCTACGGATAGACTAGGAATCTTTCATCAGCATCCACGTTCCTGAATGATGATCGACGCAGGCCAACACTCCACCGAGTGAGCAACAGCTTGGACAAGCTAGACAAGAACTACTGTACACGTGCTGTGAGCTGTACATATATCCGTACGGATACAAGGGTAAGATGTGCCGGGGGAGTTTGAGCCACCCGTGAGTTTGAGCCGCCCTTGCAAATGGAGCTAATGCGGTATCGTGATTGGCTAGATAACTTGTATATATGGGTCTCGCGTAGTTGGTTCCGTGTAATATCATTGGTCGAGGGATGTACTCCGGACGCTACGCCTAATGCGTTCTGAGCTAGGACCTAATCGGCTAGCCTCTTCTTCCGACCAATTGATAGTCTCTGATACGGCTCAAGAGCCACTTTTATCGAAATTTGGCTTTTGATTCGCTGAGATGATATCATAGCCTTACTCCATAGTCGATCACCTTATCGATTGCAGCAGCAGCAGTGATTGGTTGAAGTGGAACGATGTGGGGCGTTATGTAAGAAAGAGTAATGAAGTACTGAGGGGCTCGATAGCCGCTTAGATAGCCTAAAGTGGTAAGGCGCTGACGTGGCTTAAGCTAAACGAGCCAATCACGATACCGCATTAGCTCCATTTGTAAGGGCGGCTCAAACTCACGGGTGGCTCAAACTCCCCCGGCATATCTTATCAGTTCTATTCTTGGACAAATAACATTATATCCGTAAAGGACCATCAAATTCGAGAAGGAGGCTGGAGACTGACTGTCTGGTCGAAACACCTCAGCCCCGTGTGCTGCGCCAGCAACCCCCACTACAGTTTTCTCCACTGAAGCGGCTGTGTCATCATCCCCTCGTCCAATAGAACCCCAGCCCCGCAGTTCTTGACGACATGGCTCAATGCACCAGCCACACAACCACGTCGTCATGGCCGAAGCCCAAACCCATCCCTTTAGCACTTCGCCACTCGTTCTTCGATCGACAAAGGGAAAGCTTCCTTCCATTCAATCAGATGCTTTCAAATGCCCGAACGAGGCTGGCTTTTTCGGGTCCGACTGCCCCAGACTGCGCCTACGTAATGGCATTGCGCAAGCTACGTACCGTAAACCACTTAACTTAAACCAATGCTCTTCCCACCACCGCATGTAGCTAGCTAGCTGTCTCTTCCATCTCAACCCTTTGATTCACCTTGAAACATCAGTATCCTTATCGTGATACCCTCACATCTCACACCATGGGCGCAAAATCGGGCGTGGCCCTCAAGTTCCTCCAGTGGTTCTTCCGCGGGATCCAATTCGCCTGCGCGGCCCTCATCCTCGCCATCTACTCGTACTTCCTCGCGACCCTGCACAATCACAACCTGTCCATCAGTAACACCATCCGTGCCGTCGAGGGTATCTCGGGCATTGCTGTCCTCTACACCCTCTCTGCCCTCCTGCTGCTGTGCTGTCTCGCCGGCCGGACCTTGTCGTCCTTTCTCGCCATTGTTCTCGATGTCGCCTTTATTGCTGCCTTCATCTACGTTGCGGTTGCGAACAAGGGCGGCGCGAGCGATTGCAGTGGATATCTCGATACGCCCTTTGGGAAAGGAAAGGCTGGTGACAAAGCAGAGGGTAGTGATGGATTCACCAACTTGCCCAGTTACCGCGTGGCCTGCAAGCTCCAGTCTGCTTGCTTAGCCGTCTCTGTCATTGCCATGTAAGTCACCTCTACCCCCAAGTCTCATGGTTCGAGACAGCTGACATCGAACTCAGCATCTTCTTTGTCTTCTCCATCCTCATGGAAGTCGCCCTGGCCCGCCATCACCGCAAGGAGAAGCGCTTTGGTCCAAGCCCCGCCAATGACTATACCTCCGGCTACGCCCAGAAGGGCGGCTTCTTCGGCCGCCTCTTCCGCCGCAAGACTGTTGCTACTGACGATGGCAACACGCTCCCCGAGCACACTCTCCCCGAGCAGCTCGACGATTACCGCCAGAGCCACGCTACCGAGCGCACTGCCGTCAACTCGTACCCCGACACCGCCTACAACAAGTACGATAACAACGGCTTCAGCTATCAGGATGTCAACCACGGACGTCAGGATGGCTATGGCCAAATTCATTATCCCGAGCCCGAGTATGGTGTCACCCACCCTGCTCAGAATCAGGGCCAAAACCCAAACTACAGATATGAGGACGGTGTCTATGACCGTGCCTAAACCGCTCGAGGACTGAAGAAAGAAAGAAATAAACCCAACAAGAAAACTAGCATAGGATGAGATACCCGGAATGTTGCTTTGGCTAATGCAACCGGTCGCTTACGAATAGTCCATATACAATAATGATACACGAACAGGGTTGATGTAGCCCTCTTAATGCCTAATATACGACTCTCAACGCTCAAGCCCACTATGTAATAGTCAATTAACTGTTCAAGGAACTTGCCGCTACTCGTACGACGCGGACGAGGCTCTGTTACAGTCACAAAGTTACAAAGATGCCAGATTGGAAGAAGCCTGCTGTGATCGCTGTTTTCCCCGAATATAACCTCGCTGTCCGGGAGCTTATCAATACAAGCTGGTACCCAACTATACCCTCAACTCCAGAGCACGCAACCACCTCACGCTCACCAACCCTCCACATGCTCCAGCTCACTCATCCCATCATCACCTCCGGCCTCCACCCAGTTCATGTCCAGCTTCTCCAGCTCCCTTGTGAAAAAGTCCTGCTCATCCCGCATGGCAGCCCGGATCTCCGGCGCGATCTTGTCCGGATACCGCCGAACGTTAAGCCAGTGCGTTAGGCTACGCAGGGCCTGCTCCAGTGGTAGAGCCGCGTCCACCTCAGCGTCCACGTCGCTACCCGCGAGCCACTCGTCGCGGAGCTCCGGCCGGCAGTGCAGGTATACCGCCGTGATCACACGCATGTTGCTCTGGCGCCACTTGCGTCCGCAGTAAGGCACCTGGTTCTTGAATAATTTGAGCGTATAAAGACGTAGGTCGGGCTGCGGCACTTTGAGGGATTTCCGGAGGATAGTCGACGATTTGTACTGAACAAGCAGCAGATTCCGGTGCGCTTTGTTCTTGCAGATCTTCTGCATCACCCTCAGGTAGTTGATAAGGGAGAAAAAGTTACGGCGGGAAAAGTCCGTAATAGGTTCGACAGGGAGAGTGTTAATCGGATAGCCAAGCTCGTCAACCTCGGGCCTCGTCGAAGGTTGATCGTTACCCTTGGACTCGCCATCTTCATCCTGAAGTGTTTGCTGTCCGGGAGGTGACCGTCGTCTCTTGATCGGCGGGGGCGCTGCTTCATCTTCGCTCTCTTCCATCTCTTCATCCTCATCCTGTTCCGCCTCTGCCGCATTTTCTCTCGATCGTGAGAGTAAATTGCAGAAGTGAAAGAAACTTGATGTGTCAGTACTTGAAATACAGTCTATAATCATGTCTGCTCACCTGTTCTCAGCGCGGTCCATCTTACTGTCAACAACCTGCTGGACATCCTGATGGGCGAAGAGCTTCAGAACGAGAGGGACGTAATTAGAGTCTAGAAGAAGCTGCGTCATATACTCGAACTTGAGCACGTCTAGTACCTGATGTTAGTAGCCAATTTATGCTACATAAGTGTGAGACTTACGAGATACCCGCAACCACTTCAATAACAGGATGAGAATTCCAGTCATGGCTTTGGAGGTAATCTCCCGTGTCCTCGCGGCATCAATCTCTTCGAGAGAAAGCTCTGGTGTCGGCGCTCTGGGGCCATTCTGCCCTGGCATCTCCTGTTGTCTGTTTCCTGTAGGACCTCCATTCATGCCGGTGTTGTTACCTCTACCCATCCCCTGCGGTCCTTGTTGCTGCTGCTGAGGTTGCTGCGCCACGATTGCTGTCACGTTAAGAAGAATCGGACGTAGGAGGACAATCACCAAGGACTGAAGATGGGGCAAAGCATCGCGCTAGGAATTGTCAGCATCTTGCAGTCGAGCATCTCGTGCAACGACTCACGTAGAACTTTTCCACAGCAAGAAGGCGTTGCTTATCCCGCTCAGACAATGTTTCCGGTCGAGGGCCGTAGTCTATCTCAGGCTCAGCCGTTCCTGGGTGTTTCGCCTTTTCTTCCGCCCTGCTCTCCGCTTTGATCTCTTTCAAAATTTCTTGCTCCTCTAACGAGAGCTCGTTTAAATCAAGATCTTCAATTATATCGTCCTCCTCGTCACCGTCGTAACCGCGCTCGAACCTGAGAAACCGCTCACGCTCTTCCCAAAGTTGGCGGGTCGCCCGGGTCATTCTCACCCGCGTAGAGAATAGCTCGCCAGCCTCGAGGATTGAAGCGGGAATATCGCTACCCTCCCACCTGCGGCCGACTAGAGCGTTTTGAAGACCGGCGGGACCTTTTCCGCCAGCACTGTTACTTGTGGCGTCCAAAGGTGGATACATGAAGGGGAAGTTTTGGTTTGTTTGGTAGTTTTGTTTTTTCCCTCCTTTGCC
Organism: Fusarium staphyleae; assembly: GCA_017140175.1. NCBI lineage: Eukaryota > Fungi > Ascomycota > Sordariomycetes > Hypocreales > Nectriaceae > Fusarium > Fusarium staphyleae. The sequence continues at coordinate 27,668 of JADDON010000284.1, forward strand.
TCCTACGCCAGGCGAAGGGGGCGGCGAGGGTGCCGGAGTAGCAATGTGAACCGGCTGGTCAAGTATTGAGGTCCCTCCGCCGTGTGTTTGCGGTGGTGCAGGGATAATACCATTAGCACCGTTGTTCCTGGACACCTGAGAGGAGATAGGAGGCAGCAAAGAGGTGTTATCTGCTTCTAGGGGGATGGCTGGTTGGGGTGGCACATAGGCCGGGTATTTGGATGTGATCTCCTGGCGAAAGACATGATAGTCTAATGGTGAAGCGGTGATGCTTTCTTTGCCAGCCGCTTTGTCGCCCATTTCATTAGTGGCCTTCTTGATGGCCTCGAGCTCTTCGGACCCGCCAAATACTAGTAGGATTGACTTCCAAAAGAGGAGAAATATCTATGGGAGTAAGTATGTTGCCCTGGTGCGTGGACACAAAAGCATACCTGGGTTTGAGGCATCGTATTCTGCTCGTCCCATCGAAGTTTTGAAGTTGCTGTGAACATATAGTCAACCAACGAGGGGTTGAGTTCCACTAATAGTCGTTAGCCAAGAACGAAGACATGCCAAGCCAGAGTCCTACGCACGCAGCTTCCCGTATGTGGAAGACATGTCTTCCCGGTCATTGAGTGTCTCTTGCACTGCAACATACATGATAGTCATAAGGTTCATCAACTCGTCCTGGGCTTCCTGTGCGCTACTGTATTGCCCCAGGGGTTCCCCTGACCTGTCATGTCGATTAGTCTCGGTTGCGGAAATGCGCTGGCAAAATGCGTATAGTTACCAGTGCGCTTCAAAACTGTGACGGAGAGCTTCCCAGATAACAGGTAAACCCTCCAACGACGTCAGACACTCTACGCCGGCCTTGATGGCCTGCAGCTGAGAAATGCTTGCGACAGACCGGCTATCCCCAGGTGTCGCATTTTCCATGGCGGTATCATTCCATCGTCCAAGAATAAGATATACCAGCTTCCCAATCGAAGCCGACCTCAGTGCAGCATCGTTAGACTGCACACCTCCGATAGCCGCCTGGATAAACCGCGCCCGGGTATCATTATCGGCATCATCCCACGCATCCTGAGCCCGAAACTCGTGCTGCCAGTGCCACTTAAACGCCCTTTGCGCAGCACTGAGCCTTACCCACTGTGGTAGCTGATAATTGAACCACTCATCGATCTCTTCGGCGTGCGGACCCAGGTCGGTGTACTCGAATTCGTATGCGATGGGCTCGGAGCGATTAAATTCGGCCACCATATGGCGCAGCTGCTGCAGAGAGAGGGAATCGGTCGGTGGGGGGTGGCCATTAGGCGGCTGCGGTGCCATGGGCGCAGCAGGAGGAGCGCCCTGTAAGGTGTTGCGCTGGAGGGAAGGCCGTGAAAGCGGCGGCGCAGGCACGGGTGGGAGGTCGGTCTGCTCAGTCTCTCCAGAGAGGTCTGCGATCTCGCCAGTATCGGCGACGTCTTCGGTCGGGGTGGCTGGCTGAGGGCCGTCTTGAGCGGCCCTCGAGGAGGGCCAGAGGTTGCTCATCTTGTCAGAGATCTAGCGTTGGGGTTTGAAGCTGGTCGAAACAGTGCCCCGCCAAGATTGAAATTATGTTGTTTCGGCCTTCAAGCCATCGTCATGGTGCGGGTCCGTGGCTTTCAGTCGGCAATCGGCCGTAAACTTGGTACTAGAGCAATGTTGTCTATGGCTGAGGCTTGCGAGGTTGAAGATGCTAGAGTGATGCTGTTGTTGTGGACGTGGCAGGCTGGGATCTATTGTCATCCAGCTCAGCCTTTGGTGATTTGGAAGGTGCTCCGGGGAAGCTAATTGGTGGCCCTGAGCGACCAGAAATACGGAGTGCAGGGGCCGCCATTGTGTGGCTTGTACATCTTAGTAGTACGGAGTAGTAGGTAGTTAAACATATCGGAATACTCTGATCTTCTTTCTATGAACAGGATGGCATGTCTCGATAGCCTTTTTCATACTTTCAAGATTTATAGATAGATAAATGTGGGAAACAACGGAAAAGCAACTGATATCACTCTGAACCCGCTGAGTCGCCATCAGAATCATCGCTAACTCCCCCTTCTCCTTTTGTCGCTTGCTTCGTCTCTTTCGCCTTGGCTCGCTTCCTCAGTTTCTTTAGTCTGTTCAATCGCTTCTTCTTATCCTTGACATGTTCTTCCTTCTCCATTAGTTTCTGCGCCGCAGCCGCAGCCTCCTCCTCCTTGCTCTTTGCCCGTTTCCTCAGCGAAATTCGTTGTTTCTTCCCGGGTCGCTGTGTTCTCTTGGTCGTCTCGTCCTCTGTCCTCTCCCCTGCCTTGGCCTTTCTTGTAACCTCGATCTTGGTGACTCTCCATGGTAATTCAAGGCCCCAGGCCCGGTCGCGCGACCTCGCTAGTATATGGTCCCCGCTCAAGGCTGCCACGGCGTACTCTTGCCTCTGTCGTGCAGACACACATGTCACCTTGTAGTAGGACAGAGGTCTGCCATGAACAAATCCGCCGTCACCTGTCGGTCCTGTGTCCTCCTCCAACACCACCTTCTGTGTAGGCGGAGCACTACTGAAGAGGCGGAATGCAAACTCTTCCTCGTTCTCATTCCCGGCCACATCAGGAGAGTCTAGCCGTCCTGTCTCGTCATCATCTGACCCTTTGGGTTCTGCGAGATGAGAAATTCGGATTTTCGGATCAGGAGGCAGTTCAGAACAGCTGTCGTCCAGTCCTAGCGACCTAGCGATCTGTGCGTTCAGCTTTGCCCGCAGCTCGGCGTCCTGGAGCCCATCGTCACTTTCGTTCCCTTCTCCGCCATCTGAATCGTTCAGATCCTCTCTGCGGACCCTGCAAAATGCGTCAGAGGCTGTCATTATGAATCCGGCACTGAGCAGGAGCAGTAGGGATTCGCCACAAACCTCTTTGCCTGGGGCATTTGAAACATTGTCGTCCTCCTTTCTCCTCTATCAAGTTCCTGGGAGTTTTGGAGAACACCAACGGCTTACCACGTCGCTACCGTCCACGTCGCATTTAACTACCGCAACAACCGACCAGAGTTGAAAGACCGGCCAGAATTGGGAATTGAATGAAGAGCTGGTAACCTAGCGAGTCTTGATGCCGCAAGTAAAGCCGAAGCAGTGACATACAGACCGGCCACGACAACTCAGAAAGCAGCAAAAGTCTTCAGTTTATCCGCTTTTCATGGCCACGATGTGATGGACAAGCGCCAGCCTTTCGACGACGATGCAACCCAAGAATTTCCCACAGCCGCTTGTCCTTATCTTATCGGCGCTTGCCTGCCACAGCGCGGCCCGCTAGCTGCGGCTCATTCAACTCCAGACCAGGTCCTCGACCAATCAGGCCCATCTCTGCCTTTATTACTACGGAGTACGTAGTACAAGACATGCATCTCGCAACGACCGTCACGGCGCCATCCCACCGTGGCCCTTGTCCGAAGCATCGACCTAGACCAGGCTACCGGATGCCGCTATTCACGAACATGGCAAAGAGCTCGCTGCCGACCAAATGCACCGCGGGGCCGCCTGCGGCTGAAGGCCTCGTGACTCGTGATGCTGCTGGAGACTATATTGACGATGCAACCCAGTCATCCATTTACCAAGCATCAAACAGCTCTAGACGCCGGCACTATCGGGACTTTGTCACCCTCAGTTCCACTACTTCCCAGGATTGGTAGGCCAGTAAGCAGTGACGAGCTGTCGCCATGGCTCTGTTGGTCGTCTCATGCTAATTTTTAACCCGTGCCGCATTAACTGGAGGTATGTATATATATACACTGGTCTACCCAGTCCTCCCCTCCTGTTGGCTTCTAGCAGCATCTCCGTCAAACCACTTGGGCACTCACAAATCCACTGCATCTACATAACGACACCAAAGACAATCCATACGCATATGCAACAAGTTAATCATTGAACAGCTGCCGACTCTCAGCGAATTACTTCATCAGTACATAGGGAATTTGATCTCAGCCGCCACGTCCGGTCCACGCGCTGCTTGACTACATCTCAACCATCTAACTAACTCAACAAAACCTGACAAGATCCGCAAAGTCTCGCCGAACCAAAATGACCTTTTTCGCCTGAACTATCCTTCTGCCTCAGCCATGCAACAGGATATCGACTCGTCACCGTTATGTGTCCTTGGCTGGTATCCAAAGACTTCGACTTGTCGCGTCTGCAACCCGCCCGTTCCACATCGTGGGCTTCTAGTCGTTGGTCATCTGCCGTCTTCATTCATCGAGAGCTTCAACGAGACAATGCGTCCCTTCTTCCTTCAATTACTGCGTTGTGGATCGAGGAGTAGCCGTTTCTGCCGTTTTCTTGAAACTCATTGCCTTCCATCCGCAATCCGTCTACTTCCAAGCATCCGGGAATTCTCAAAATCAGTGCAAGCCACCCAATTCAGATATCCAACACCAGCCGTCATAAAATGATAAACTCCAAAAAGGTATTTTACAAGTTCATCGACATATGAACCAAGCGCTCGACAAAGCCAGTGGTGTTCATGTCTCATCGTTAGGCCACCATCTCTTGATGGCAACTTTTGTGTATCATCAAATGCGAACTTCGCCGGGGTTTCACACCAAAAATGTCGACCACGAAAGTCTAGTTGGCGTTCCAAGAATACTGGTTCATGGCATCAAACGAGCCTCGCGGGGCCCCGTTATAGACGGAAGGAGGCTGCGTTTGGCTCGAGTCAGTCTTGGTCGACGATGTGCCGGCTGTCGTGTTCTTGTATTGTTCGTGAGGGAAGGGATACGGTCGCGCCTCGTTACTTGCGTATGCAATGCTTGCATTATGCTCACCAGCCGCCGTTGTCCAAGTGTTCGAGGGCGGATAGTAATCCCTTGTAGGTACTGACGGCGGCCCAGCCGACTCCTGGTTATAACTGGGGTGCGCAACATCGCTAGGACTGGCGTGGACAGGCGCGTACGATCCATATCGATACTCAGGTGAGGTCTCGTTCGCTATCGAACCTGCGCTCCGTATCGATGGGTGGCTCATGTGTCGTGGGCTCTTCATGGGTCGCGGGTTGTCGACGTAGCGAGGAACATTCATGGCGTGCTCGTGGCCGCCGAGCGGCGCAGTATGGATCGACAATTGTGTAGGAGCAGTCGTTGACTGCATGTAAGTGTACTGGGATCGTACAGGCGGATGTTCAGCATCTGTGGGAACCATGGAGAGCGGCACAGGGGGTTCCATCGACGACTGGATGGGCATCCCTTGTGGCTCGGCAGTAAAGTTGGCGGACCCCGCGATGGGCCCCATTGTCGCTGCCGGATAGCTTTCTGCGCCAGAAGACGGAACCTGGCCCATTGGAACCTGAGGTGAAGATGTCCAGGTTGGATACGAGCTGCCGCCTTTCCGTTAGTACTATTCACATTGAGGTCGCCCAATGCTCTAGGTGCAGGCTACGCCGGACCAGGAAGCTCTGCTGTCCAAACCTATCTGCATTGATACGTAGATGGGGCCGACTCACTTGGATCGTATAGGGCCTAGCTGGGTACCCGGCATTTTGGGGGCACTGAAGGTAAAGGCTGTTCGCGGTAGCTGCGTGTCTATGCCTCTCGTCTTTGCGTCCTGGTGTTTCACGGCTAGGGGGCCAGCAACAACGCCCAAGCCCGTTTCCACAAGTGCTTGTCCGCGGGATCCTGCACTTGATCCTAATAGAGGAATCTCCTTGCGGGCTTGGAAGTTGCGTGGGCTTCGTCCTCGCACTACAATTGGCGCTGTCGTGGATTCCGTCAGAACGGCTTTTGTGCCGTTGGCCAAAGTTCCAACCACTTTCAAGTGCAGCACGAAGTGCTGCTGGAGCTCCTTGCGCCGACCATTATTTGCAGTTGCACTGGGATCTTTGTCAGCACATCGACACCGCAAGTGCAATTTGATACTCACATCCTGAATTGCAATCTACGCCAGCCAATAGGGTACACGGCATAATCGCCGTCAGCTTCGCTTCCATCGTCCTGGAAGGGAATCAGAGGGAGAGATTGAGGCTCCTGGTCGGAAGACTGGTTGTTGTTCTCCGGAGAATTAGGTGGAGGAGTCTTCCAAGGAATGACAATCAGCCTGACTGGGTTGCCATCAACAGATTCGATGGCCGAAATGTTGACCTCCATGCTGTTCACGGCCACATTCTCGCCCGATTCGGTAATTACAGATAGCTGACCACGCGGAGTAACGAGGGAGCCGCTGATTTGGAAGAGGTTTCTTCGATAGCAGGTTAGTTCAGGTTGCCGAAGCGAGCCGTCAGCCGAGCTTGCGGGCATCTCAGATAAGAAGAACATGCCATGGAGCTGGGCCGATAGTTCGAGCTGCTGCATACGGCCTTGTTGGTCGACAATCGTATGCTTGTCCTGGTTTCTCTTGAAGGCTAACAGCTTATGCTCATGGCTGGCGGACATCTTAGAGTTATCGTCGCGAAGATCTTGGACAATCTCTTGATACGCGGGTGGTTCTGTGTCAGAGAAAGACCTCTTCAAGTTTGGGTAAGCGTGATGGGAGACAATTTCGGGATGCGGGGGCCTGTCGTATGCTTCTTGGTCGTCCGGAGGGTATCGACTATAGGAGTATGACGGCTGATCCATCTCGGTGTGGTTGCTGCTTGTTCGTCCAGAAAGCGGCGAAGAAGTTGACGGCATAGGATCAGGAACTCTGCCAGGTATGTGCACTGAGCCACCATAACCTTGCCATAAGCTCGAATGCCCCGGGTGCCCTCTCAGATCTGCCATACTGGCCGGATACGCCGCTGCGGTTGTCATGGGAGCATAACCTGTTCAACTCGCCGCCTCCTCAGCCAGACCAAGCTGTCTGGGCTAAACCCGTCGCTAGTGATGTAGACCAGAGAGCATAAAAGCCGAGATAGGTCTGGGTGAGTTGGACGATTATCGGGGAGAAAAGGCACGCAAATCGTCCTTGGCACAGGGGGTGATGGGGAGCTTGCGATCTTGGAAGCGAAGATGGGAACAGAATCCAAGACACAGGGGAGTCAAAGTCGAGGTTGCAGGTGCAAGTGTACTTGTATACGTATGGAAATGGATGGCGACCGAACCTCGAAGGGACGGCAGATGGTGGAGGGGAGTGTTTGTTAAAATGTCCGGCACTGTCTCCGGGGTGGGGACCGAGTTTGACGGGGGCAGGTTTCGAGGTCCAGGCACAGGGACTTGGGTCAGTACGCAAGGCCCAGCATCAAGTCCGGAGAGTTATCAGTACAGGAACTCAAGAAGGGCCGGGCATAAGTGTTCCCGTCTGTGGGTTGGGGAGACCTCTCCAGCGCACGCGGCCGTTCTTGGAAGGAGGATGGGGAGTGGAGGGGCGGATCTGGGAGAAACAACCACAGCCTGTTACGATGGTCGAGGCAGATACCCTGCAAATAGTTGGCAAAGCTGGGATCGAGGGTTCTTAAGGGAGTTGCGATATTACTCGGGACGGTGAACAGAGTGACAGAGAGGGAGGGAGAGGGAAAGAGAATACAGTCAAGGATGAGCTCTGCCAGGCGCCATCATGGGAAACGGCATGTCTGATAAGGTGGATGCGTGGATGGACTGTGTACTGGAGCTTAGACGAAGCTATGCCCCAGAGGCAGTCTAGCAACCAGAGGGTCCAAGGGAACCGCAAAGTGCCGGGTACAGCCAAGTCAGCCAGCAAAGGCAGGCCGGCGAGGAGACAAGGACCGGCAGGCCTGGGGGTTTCTGGGGGCCAGGACCTTGACGCGAGGTGAGAGAGAAGACATCCCAGACACGCCCCAGTCGCAATTCCTTGCCATGCCATCCCCTCGTCAGCGTCTACCGAGGGGTTCGAGAACACCCCTGTTCATTAAGCCCCAGTATCAAGACTCAACTCTTTGTGACCCCGGTCATGTACTGTCGACAAGCGGTAACGCTAAAGTTTGGATGAGAGCATGGCATGTGTAGCCCAGGGCCCGTGTACTCACTACCCCGTCCATGCTGGTTGGCATCAGATGGAGACAGGCCGACAAGCAATGGGTCGAGTGGAGTCACCGGGACCATCTCTCAAGGGCCCGGTAGCCCCTCCTCCTTGGACAAGGCGCCCCATTCCATGGGCCAATCCAAAACCCTGACGCCTGACCGGGGATGCTGATTTTGAAAGAAGAATCCTCCGAGGTCGAGTGAAGGTTGCTGGCCCGCTAATTTCTAGAAGACCGTTGGACAGATTTCGCCAATGGGGCAGCGCAGAAGGGCAGGGAGGCGAGGAAACAGAGGGAAATTCAGGTCTTTGACAAGGGTGATGATACATACGCCCGGGCATTGTTTCCCCGTATGCACAACGAACTGTTGTCTTTTTTTCACAAAGCGAGATTCTGAGTAAGGGCCAATATCAAACAACGGGCCCTATGCATAATACTCCAAAGTTAATTGAGCTAGTAGGCGGCGCGAGGGCAACGTTGGCTTGGAGGCCCGGCCACAAGCCGGAGGAGCAGGCAATTGTTTTCCCTAGCATGGTCCGTTTTGGGATCGACTCGGGAGATGAGAAACTGGAGCACCTTCTCGGTCTGGTCAAGAGACAGCCTTAGCTTATGCTTACTCGAAGCTTTTTGGGATGCGGCACTGGTGGGAGCCGGCTGACGGAGGAGAGGTGGGGACGGCGGCGCGGCCCCGTCATCAGAATAGCGCTGCAGTAATGGCATCAGCCATCCAAAGAAGTGGCAGCAGCAGGGACGGGCGCGCCATGTGCGCTACTCTACGTCCGTACCGTAGTGCCGTGGCATTACGGCAGCGGCAGAAGCACTGTATCGGCGGGCCTGCAGTCATGACAGCAGCGGCCTGGAGTTGAGACAGCACGAACCACTGGCCGTCCCAGGGCCATCCTTGTGTCTCAATGGCAAGGCCATCCCATACCATTCTGTGCAGTCTGTGTGGTGGACATTGAACATTGCCTTCTCCCAGATTGGATAGGTAGGTATGCTTATTGCCGCAGCGTGGAATTGAATTTGACCGATGATGCGGAGAAGCTTGCTCCGGCAAGCAGCCTCATGTTTTGATGGAGATTCAGGACCGTGACAAGGACGTTAGGTCGGGAACTCACTGGGCCATGTGGCTTTGGCCCGGACCAGCACCACCTTTACTGGGCCATGACAGAATCCTTGTTTGGTAGACCGTCATGTTCATCATGACGATGACCGTGGCTGATAACGTGCTTTTCCTCGTGTGCGGAGAAACGAAACAGATGTCTTCGTCACTACTCAGTAATGTTTGTCGTAGTGTTCAAGCTCCTGCGCCTCATAACAGTTAAGCGTTGAAAACGGACGCCCAAGTTGGAGATGGCTTCAAGTCGCGCCGTTGCATCGATGTCTCGCGTTGTTGTTGGTTGGTTCATGGGTGGAGAAAGATGTCAGGGCCAGCAGGGGCCAAAGCCTCCCCAAGAAATGGAAAGAGGGAAGTGAGACAAGGGCACGAGGGGATGGAGCTTTGGAAAGAGTTCAAGTGGGGCCAAAAGACGTGCGAAGGGAAGCTACGGCCAGGTCAGAGCCAGTCGCGACCATGCACTAAGACGTAATGAGCCACAAGCGAACCAGGGAAAGGCAGGAGCGGCCGGGGCCGTGCCCCTTCCCAACGGCCGCCCCCCTCAACGGTTGTCCCCTCACAGTACGCAGATACAGTCTCTCCAAGGTTCAATACCGTACAAAACAGCCCATTTCCCACTTGGTGCTCGCGTCGCTCGGTCAAGGTCCAGGCTTCTCTCTAACAGGCCCTTGTCTTGACCACTTCCGCCGCCTCCTCCAGGTTTCGCATGCATAGGTGCGGGCATGATGAGGAAACCTAATCGGTCGCGGGTATGGCATCCGCATCGCGTGTTTATATTGCCAGCGGGCCTCTAGGGATGGCTACGACTGCGCCAAACTCGATATCATTGAGCTCAAGAATAAAGGCTATGAAGGGCAATTCGGGTTGCTGGGGCCTCAGGCGCGACAGCCTAGCCGAAGCGAGGGTCTCAAACTATCGTCAACCAAGGTTTTGTCCGTTAACGCGAAACGGCGAAACACTCGCCTTGCGCGCGCAACCTCCTGTCGGCCAAAGGCACCAAGCCAAAAAGGACCAATGTAGATAAGCTCAAACATTCAGGATCCAGGATTCAAAACCATCAACCATGCCACTACTCCGTACCCAGGAACCAGCCAACTTGAAAACGAGGCCCTGCTGTCTACCGGGGCGGGCGCCTTGATGTCGATTTCACAACTCTTTAACAAGACAAGGGTGTGCACGGCACAAAAGCACACACTTTGCGCACGTACACACACGCATATCGTCAACGTCTAATGATAAGCACAGACTGAATGAAGCGCAACGGTGCTGCGAATGCGCACACTAGCTGGAGGAGGATACATGTATTCTGGCAGCGCAGGTCACAACACTCATACCTTCTATTCTGAACTGCAGAGATGGTGGTCGGCTCTGTGTCCTCATTCGCTGCTCAATGCGTACAGCAGGTTGAAGTCGCGCCTTTTAACTCCCAAATGCTCTTGAAAGAGACTGGCATATCACCCACAAGCGCGACCACCAAGCCTGCGCCTTGGAACCACGACTCAAATCCCGAACCTGGAGAAGGGAATGACTTTCACCGGTAAACGGTCTCTTCTGATACACGCGCCCAAACGCCACCCGACGGTAGTTCCTTGTCCCTACCTCGCCATCCATCACTCGATGTAACCATCCCAGGTGACCGCGGCGATTTTCTGAGATCTGGCAGTCCAATTTCGCAGCAGCATGGTGATGGATGCAGATGGCTTGCGTGCCCGTTGATGCCGCTTGCCCTTTCACGATCCACCCAGGGTCGCCTTCAAGGATTGCCCTTCGGGAAGTGCCTGAATACTCCACAAGTGGCCATTGTGACGGACTCCCGTTTTGACCAGTTCGGGTCATGGTCAACAGCTTTGAGGACAGCCAAAACAAGGGCGCGTTGCATTGATTACGTTTCGGCTTGGAGCGGACGAACTATGGCTCCCTGTGTCGCCAGCTTTGAAGCAATTTCGATGCTCAAGCACGGTGCCTCGCTACACCACCCGATGACGAATGATGAGCGCGTTGCGCGGGAGCGTGACGGGATCCGCGACAAAGAGACCGAGATTGAGCGACTACATATTGTTCCTTGTGGGCTCTGGCCGAGATTGTGTTTCGCACATCCATGGTCATAAGACGCTGGCTTAAGATATATCATCATGCTTTTATGGGCACTACGGTCAACGGGCGATCACCTTGATTGGTCACTTGACAAGGTCGCTAAAACGATGCTGCAGGTGCATATGCGTGAGTGTGCAACTCAAGCGCATCCACGCCGACACGCCAAAACCTGCACCAAGCCGGCCGGCCGTCCGCAACGTTTGTGGCCACGCCAAAGTCCAGAGCCGCACTAAGACATGTGTCTGCCCTATGGACGGTACCAGCAAAGAAGACAACTGTCTAAAATGTTTCACACTCGGGGCCAACAAGCAGCACGTCCCGTCAGGGTGGACGGGACGCCGCAAGCATGACTGGCTACCCAACCGCAGCGTAACCGCAGACGTTGCAACGCGCCAGCAGATCGCGGCAGTTGAACGCCCGGTATGATCAGGTACCTTGGAGAGCGGAGTCCAGTTTTGGCTTCCTTGCTGGCTTTGGTTTTAGTGCTTTCACATCCTGGCTGCCGACGAGGCCCGCCCCCTGTCGTTCGAGTAAGTGAACCCACTACTTTCCGGGTTTAGGCACGAGTAAGCTCCAACTGGCTTGGCCTGGTCCCGCCTCTCCGGCCAGTAGACCGTTTTCGGATGACGATCATCATCCAGCGATCCTGACTGGGAGATACTTGACTCGCTTTGGGTAACGGCTCATTATTTCTCGACTGGCTCTTGCTCACCGCGAACGCCGATCAAAGGGGTTAACCCGGCGCTCGATAAGTTCTGCCTGAAGGAAATCAAATGCATCTCGGGGGTCTCCTGTCCACATCAAGGAAACAATCGGCGTGTATCGGCCGATTAATTACCTTTCCCCTGAGACTGAGAGATGATGCAAATTGATGCGCATGACAGCAATGTTAAACTCGGAGATGTGAGTTTGTGGCTGTGGTCTCTCTGAGTTCAGCGTCTTTGAGTTCAGCCATGTCGTTGGTTGCTGGATATTGGCTTGTTGTTTGTTCGCTGCGAAATCTCAACCTCGACCTGGCAGTCTACATACAACATGGGACGATTTACTACCTCTATGCTACAGACTAGGCAAACAGCAAGTTAGTTAGGCTCTCGACAAAGTACACACAGACTCCTCCTTACGACACAAACGGTTCAACCCCCCTGCGTCTGACGAACCAGGGCTCAGGCAGCAGAGGAAACAAGAAACAACGAAACAACGAAACGAAACGTTAGAGCTGTTCCCCAGCCACCGATCGGCCACTTTATTGAGCCAAGCCACCAAGCTAGCTGGCTCTCGGACGCCGACTTGGCTTTGGGGGTTGCGGAGTAAGTTAATTAACAGGCGGCTCCAAGACTAGTCAGCAATTTTTTTTGGCTATTATGCAATTCCATTGCAGTCTGAGGAGCGAATCGCATCTTCGACCTAAATCTTCTAGACAATATCAGTCTACCAAGCCAGATGGCTTTGATGGGGATGTCACTTGTTCGTTTAAGAGTCGAGCGTCATTTCCCAACGTTCTCGGTCTCGGGGACGAGGGATAGTCCCTGTTCTCTCACCTGGCCCACCACGAGCGGTTGATTGTCGCGCAACAAAATATCCCTGCCGCACTTGAAAAGCCGCGCTGTAGCACCAGAATACCTCGACAAAGACTCTGGCTGACTCGTCAGTGTCGCCTGATTCGTCTCAGCCGTTACTGAACCGTCTCTGCTGCGTGCTGATGTGGCATCGCGGCCTCAGCCCTACCGCTTGAACGGACACTTGGATGATGCGCTTGCGGCTTGCGGCTCCCGCAATCCAGGGACAAACGGGCAGTTGATGATCAACGTAACGTTCCGGCAAGCATCGCAAATTCCCCGGCACTCTAATGCTAAGTCCCGATTTGAAGCTAGCAAAAGGTCATTCTCCTCACTCCAGTTCATTGCAGAGAATGGGCAGCTGAGGACGTGGGGAAAAACGCTAAACAGAGCGCCTGCAACAACGACAATACGTAGAGCGGCAGCCCTGCATGCCCGCATCCGCATGGTTACTCTATCCCTACATAATAGTTACATGGTTACAAGGATGCTTCAACGGCGGAAACGTGTAATTGTTTCACTATGCTATCGAGGACGCGATATCACCCTTGGTGGTTCCATGATAGACTCTGTCGAGATGGTGAAGTTCGGGATGATAACAGCTGATCACCATCGCCAGCAAGTCACGATACTCTCAAAGTACTCCCTGCCAAGTCAACTCCACCAGCCTAACTGATACGATCATTCTGACAAGAGCCGGTTTACGCTATCGACGCAGCCCATTCTGCAACTGTCAGCCCAGACCGGCCAGTACCGTAGTCAACAGTTCGGTGCTGGTCAGAGATGGCAGCTTATGGAGGGGGGGTTCTTCATCCTTAGGTAGGTGATAGCTGCGAGCTGAACGTTTAGTTACTTCTCAATATGTCACGATAAGTTCGTCAATCGCAGCATTGGCTACGAATCGAGAAGCTCTGTAAAGGGCAGCTGTAACAAGACGAGTCATATCTCCTTACCACAATGCGAAGGCCGACCATCGGATGGTCGCGTCATGTCGAGTCTTTTGCCACAACCCCCTAGACAGACAACCCAGCATCACTCTACGATTCATCAAACCTCCACTGCTGGCCTACTATAGCGTCAACGCTGCAGTTCTCCGCGCCCTCCGCGACTTTGGTCGTCGGATTGTTTGAGGGGAAACAGGTGCAATACCACGTGAACAAATCCTGGGGCATGCGAATGCGACTAGGCTCTTGACCCTCCGGTATGCGCCTCGCCTTCGCGTCGGCCCCTCCCTCCGTCGGCTGATGTGGTCTCGCTCGAGCAGAGCCTGCGTTGGCCGCTTGACCAAACAAGATGGTGGTGCTGTGCTTGGTATCAAGCCGACAAGTCACCACTCATGCCTTACGCTACCCTCCTTTGGATCTTCTTCTTCTCGAATCGAGGCCTTGTCTAGGTTTTGTTCTCTGGCCTAGAGCATTCAAGCATTCTCAACTTCTGATCAGGATCATGGTCAGCAAGGCGACCAGTGCATTCTACGTCTTTACGTCTCTATAAAGTTCACCTAGAGGTGATTCTTGGCAGCCGGGCCCAGTCAGTCAGCGTATGTACGGCATCTGGGATCAACAAAACCAAAGACTGAATGTCGCTCGCTGCTTTCAATGCCGATCAGCATGTGATGCCTAACATCCACATGGATGAAAGGGTTCTTGAGCAGAACGGGTCGACAAGTCAGGCTGCGAATAAGTGATCGGCCACGCTGCCCAGGATCATGTTCCTCTGCCGTTGAAAGTCCCGACTGGCGGTCTGTTTCTTGATAAATCTATGCACACCAAAAGGTGATTAAGGCTTAACCATATTCCCCGCAGAACGCGGCGTCTTTTGAGGTGAGATATTATTGCTTGCCGGCATCTGCTAGGATAAGGGCTCGAGGCATATGTGCGTTTCACCTACTTCATCGAGCTCGCACAAGGGAAACAGGCGAGGTCATTCACGGAGCACTGTAAGTGACTCTATTTCTAGCCTGCAGGCGTCTCAAGTGAAAGACGTTGGCGTGTGGGAGGGTATAATACTGACAACCCAAATAAGGAGGCATCGTCATTGTGGCAAAGACTGTTTCCGTTTCCAAAAAAGAAAACCATACTCCGTACTCTGGATAATAATCCTCTTGGAGCCATTTGACAATAATGAAGCAAGCAGATCCCGGGTTGCTATTCACACAAGAAAAAGCTGTCTATGTCATTGCGGAGCCGAGCATTGTCGGCCCCTCCAAAAGTCCACGTCGTTGTTGATCCCCTCTCTTGTGTCATTGGATTATCCAGTTGTCGCCCTCCTCGTCCGAATCACCTTCTTCGTCCATCAGGGCCATCTGCACGAACCGACGGACCCATGCCTCCTGTGCTGGGTCGAGGCCATCTGCGGCCTGGTCCTGTACCGGCACGGGCTGTTGCTGTGGATGTTGAGCTTGTGCTTGTTGTTGTTGATAAGGCTGCTGCTGTTGCTGTCGCTGATGCTGTCGCTGACGATTCATAGCCCCTCCACGGGGCCCTCCCCCTCTACCTCGCGCCGCCGCTCCCGCTCCCGCTCTTCCGCCCCCTCTTACACCACGTCCTCGACCCGCTGGGCCCCGGGGTGGGCCATGCTGGCCGCGGCCTGCTGGTTGCTGTGGTGCGTCTGGCGCCGCCGGAGGAATGGCTCTTCGGCCATCTCGTGCCTGGTTATCAACGAGCCGGATGACAAGAGGTCCTTCACGAGCTACTTCGATGCCCTGACCCTGGGCACGTGGTTGCTGATTGTTGACCCGGGCATTGCCCTCGTTTTCATCATCGCTCTCGTCAGACTCGATGACTTCTGGGAGAAGTTCAATCTCGTTGAGCGCCGCTGGCTGATTTACTCCAGGATGATGACCTCCGACGAACCCCAGACCCACGTCGTCGCCGTCGCCGCCTTCAAGCTCCCATAATCGCATGTAACACGAAGTGACCTTTCCGTCGGCCTGTCGGTTATAGTGCTGATAGGGGTTCACCGGGTCAAGCCACGATGAGCACAGGTAGCAAAAGTGAGTGTCGCACCGGGAGCAGATCATGTGGTTGCAGCCGTGTGTCTTTTGTGCAGGGGCGTTGCACGTTGGGCAGGGGCTGGTGTGAAGCTGGAGGTACTCGATTGAGGCTTTTTCTTCCTCGCTGAGCTCGCCCTGTTCGCGTCGTGGTGCGCAGCGCACGAACTCGCCGTGCCATGATTGGAGGCACTGGCTACAAAAGGCGAAGCCGCAATCCTCACAGATAGCCAGCAAATCTGCGCGGTTGAACCTGTCCTTCTTCTTTGTCTTTTCAGCTTTGGGTTTTTCGTCTCCCTCCTTGTCGGATTCGCCATCAGACGTCTCAGCGAATTCGAGACCTTCAGGCTTCTTGTGACGTTTGGATCGCGCGGCCCCGGTGCACCACTGACGAGGGCAGTAGATCGTGTTCTTGTCAGACTCGAGTTCTGTCTTGTACTTGAGCGTGACGTAACGCTTGACCATTTCCTCGGAGAGGCCAATTTGGAGAAGCTCGCTAGGGCTCACAGCAATTTTGGGCTTCTTGGTCTCCTTGGCGTTGGCCTGAGACGCTGTGCGCTCTTTCGCACAGTTGGGGGCCAGACACCGGACTGTAGATAGATTTCCCTCGCCGATGGCATCATTGTAGAAGTCTTGGAGACATTGCATGCAGAATATATGGCCACAGTCAAGCATTTTGTGACATTTGGAGCCCTTCTTGGGGTCTATTGCACAAGGTCAGCAGGTGGGAAGTATGCGAGATACGAAGAGGCTTACCGAGACAGACACCACAGTCAAAGGTTTCTTTCTCAAAAGCAGCCTTCTTGGCCTTGATGTCATGGTCAAGAACAGCAAGCTTATGCTCAGAGTCAACCTGAAGGGTTCCCTCGGGTGTGATTGTTCCAAAGACGTCCTCGGCTGCGTGTTGTATGTGATCAATATACGTAAAGGCCACCATATCACGACCGATCTCATCCCACAGGCGTGGCCCATCGCTCTGGAGTTTCTTGATCGTCTCTGTCGATAGCCATGGAGGCGTTGTCGAAATCTCGACCTCTGGCGGCACGTCTACAGGGTAACCCTCTGGAAGACGAATGCGCAACCGCAATGAAGGGAGGTACGAAACCTCGAGTGAGTCTACCTCGGGCTGGCCATTCTCGACAGCCTGAACCAGATGACTCAGTCCCGGGTGAGCGGGTGCTGAGGCAGCCGGAAAAGCAACGGTGACAGGGGCGGCGGGCTCGACAGGGAGCTCAATCTCAAAGGTGAAGGGGTCTTTGACGTCTGGCCGACAGATCTCGGGGTAGATGGCCTCGAGGGAGCCGAGCTCCATGTAGCGGGGATCATCGCTTTCGTCCATTGTTGTTTGTGTGGTCGATATCAGAGGTCATTCTCTGATAGAGCGGGTGAAGTGTATGCGAAGCGTGTAACAGCGCAGTGAGTGGTATATGAGTTTTCTGGTTAAGTAGACCAGTAATTCTCCCTGTATTTCAGGGCTATAAAAAAAATACCCCCCAGAACTTATTCTTTGCTAGGCCTCCATCGTCTTTGTCGTATGTCAGGACTCCAGCATGCCTGCTTCGCTTGAGCGCGGGGGAGAGGCGAGGGCTTTGATATCTCACGAACAGCGGGATAGGGATGAGTGATGAAGACTGTCCCCCCGGGAATGAGATGCAATATCGAGTTTGACACGAGTAAGAAAGGCTAAGTCCTGTTTTGCATTCACAGAAGGAGAGAATAACTCATACCGAAGAAACTGGTCAGGGCTGATGACTCTTTTCGCCGTCGTCAATTGCCCACTTTAGGCGGCGAATGCCTTTCGTCTCCACCGGCCGCCACGGACGGCGCGCCACTTCGGGGGCGGTTGTTGACGCCACACAATGTGCATCAGCCACAGAGCGGCTGGCCACAGCTTTCCCTACATCATGTGCAGCATCATTTATCATCCACTTCCAAGCTCCAACGATATCATTCTGTACCGCCTCTGCTGGCCTCCCAAAGAGAAATACTTGGACTTCAACATAATGAAACCTTGATTGGTCCCGGTATAGCTAGCCCATCATGGACGACGATTCTACCCCCCTCGCTTCCCTCTCCGTCACCCACGTCTACTATGTAAGCCACCAATCCAACCACTCCAAAACACCCTCTCTAACGTATCGACCACCCTGTAGGACCCCCACGATACGCTCTCTCTCCTCTGCGCATACCTCGCCCTCCTCCCCCAAGGCCTCTGCGTCGTCTACGCGACCCTCGTCCTCTTCACCCGCGAGGCCGAGGTTGCCCTCATGTTCGCCGGCCAGCTCGCCTGCGAGGGCCTGAACTTTGCGCTCAAGCGCCTCATCAAGGAGGAACGCCCGCGCCGCATCCACGGAAAGGGCTACGGTATGCCCAGCTCGCACGCCCAGTTCGTCGCCTTCTGGAGCGTCTCCCTCGCGCTCTTCCTGCTCGTCCGCCACCGTCCGCCCCGGGTCTTACGTGGCCGAGCCGCAAGCAGCGTGCACCGTCCGTGGAGTATGCTCGAGAGGGTCGCCGTGAGTGCGGCGGCGGCGACGATTGCCGCGGCGACGGCCTGGAGTAGGGTGTACCTGAACTATCACACGACGAGGCAGGTTGTCGTGGGCTGTGTTGCTGGCATTGTGAGCGCGGCTGGGTGGTTTGTCATTGTCGAGGTGGTGCGGCAGACGGGCTGGCTGGGATGGGCCCTTGAGACTCGGTTGGCAAGGATGTTTCGGGTGAGGGACTTGGTGGTAGAGGAGGATATGTGCCAGGCTGGCTGGGAGAAGTGGGAGGAGAGGAGGGCGGCTACTGTTTCCGAGAAGAAGACAGAGTAGTGTGTATTTTCGAGAACAAGAACATACATTATAGCATGTTATATACCCCAAGAAAACGACCAATGCTATTATGTCCGATACAAGAAACACCTGGCCGACTGTACTCGAATGTCACGCCCTTGAAGACTATATGTAGATCTACCTTGTCCAATGTTACTCTCATTCATACGATATAACAAGACGCCACTTTTTCATGGTGATGAAAAACTTTACCCTCGCCGCTGGATATCTGATTACCCCCAATAAAACAATCCCCAACCTAACCCAGAGACACTCCATTAACCACCCGATCTATCATGAAACATCGCCACGTCTATCCTTGGTGATCCACCAGACCATGCTTGCTGGTTTGTCTGATATCAAATCCATTCTCCCTTTCTTAACTCCGGTCCTGCTCTTGAGCCCTGGCGGCTGTGCAACCCGTGGGAGCTCACAGACCCAGATTGTGTATGTGAGAAAGGACCAACTTTCCTCTTCTGTGGACTGTATACAGACGAGCTGAGGGTCACGTCATCCTCTTCTGCCGTGCTGTGACTCTCACCAAGAGGAACAGGCGGAAGTTCCTTTTCCAGATTGTCATGTACTTCATACATAGTGCCTTCGCCAGGAACATCGACAATAGCGATAGCTAGTGGACTTGTCTTTCTCGGGAAGAATGTCACCGTGCTATTGGGACAGTCGAGGTTGTGCACCTTGTTTGGATCTTCCTGTGCTGGAGGCTTGGATGGACGCATGTCGTTGATATTTGAGAGGCGCAATCCAATCTGCACAGTAGCAGTAGATATCATCGAGGCGCCGCGGTTGCGTGATGGTTCCTCGGAGACGTGTATGGCTGGTGGTACGAGGAGACCATCAGCCGAATTGGGTGCTAATGCTCTCTTGGCGGATGAGCGTGCGTACGTTGTTGGAGGCAGCAGTGGTGGCGGTTGTTGTAGCTCCTCTTTGGGGAATATGCTGTACATACTCTTTTTGATCTGCTTAAGTGAGGCTTTTGAGCTGGTTCGAGCAGGTCGTGGCCTCGTAGGGAGATTTTGTGACTGACGCATACTTCCAAGGCGCAACGGCTTTAGCCCGTGGTTGAGAATATCTTGGCGGGCCCCAAACACTTTGCCCTCGTCCCTAGCCTTGTCTAACAATGTCTCCTTGCTGTCCGCTTTCCGTATTTGGTTTAAAAGGCGTAATGGTCGTGGAATTGTAGGGCTGGGGTCGGACGGGTCCAGATCGTATGCCTCGGCGTCTGTCTTGAACGCTTTGGTCGCAACAGTGCCACTCTCTTCGCAGTATCCTGTCGAGGCTTTACTAGATCGCAAGAAGAGATAAAGCCCCCCCGTCAAGAGGCCTGAGAGGTTGGCTACCACTGATACCACCAGAGCCAGCTGCATAGTTACAGGGCTTGCCGAAAGGGGGTCTTCGAACGAGGCGTTGTAAAAGAAGGTTATCAAGAGAGTCTTGTTGAGATTAGCCTTGAACAATTTCAAGAAAGTGGTGTACTCACGTAAGAAACCAATGCAACAACCATGTAGTAGATCATACGAGATGCCTCACCCCTCTCGGCAGACCTCATCTTGGCACCGGTATGGAGCTTAAAGGAGAGTATGCCGCATTGAATGAGCAATATTAAGACGACTGTAGTGAGAACTCCAAAGCAGCCGAGGTTGTATCGATGTAGGTACCAAAACAGGCCAGCAAAGCAGAAGTTTGACGGACGAACAGAAAAGGTAATGAGATAAATCAGAAGTAACCAAAGCCCTATGATCGCAAGAGAGATGAGAACGTTCCATCGTCCTCGTGCTGGAAAAACGCTCGGCTTCGATATCCGGATCGTTAGTTCCAAGCCGAATATTAGCTGGATGAGAGGTGTGATGAATAGAGCTGAAGCAACGTTAGTAGATGCAAAGGTAACTGACTGACGTTGAATTACCGGGTAGCATCAGCTGGGATATCGAGGCACATTCGAGAATCATGAGGGATTCCAATCCCCTTGCTTGAGCAACGGAATAGACAATGCCCTGCACCACGATACCGCAAGACAGAACAAATGGATGCACATCTCTTGGCTGAATGAGCCTGAACCACGACGACCTAGAGGAGCATGGTTAGCCCAACTACGGTATATCAATGGTGAGGTAATTACCTCAAATTTCGCGTTGGATGTATCCGCTTTGCTGTCTTCCATGATTGCCAAAGTATGCTGACCGCGGTCGCGAACGCCGCCAAAATATTGAAGCTCGCAAGAACGATGATTGATGTTCGTACAGAGCCAGCCGCAGCAAACTTAAGTTCGTTATCCCAAGCGGATGTGGAGTTTGGCTCAAACTGGAAGCCTGTTGAATTCGGGTCGACTTCCGCCCTCGGTGTGATCCAGTTGATGTTTTCCATTATACCGATGACAGATAGCCGGTAGGAAGAAAGGCAGAAACAGGCCTGGAAGCCTCGGCAGTGCCGGCACCGCGCAAGTTGTCAAAAGTCAGGGTTAGACGGACATGTCGGCCGAAGTCGTGTAAGTGAGGATGATTGTGGGATAGAAGTCACGCAGCGAGAACGCCTTGAGTGAAAGAAGCAGAGTGCAACAAGAGCTAGAGGAACGCGCCAAGAGAGTAATATGAGAACGTAAAAGATTGGGTGATATAGTAATGCACGAGAAAAGGAGGGGAAGAGAGGGCGCCTGGCCTACACGAACTGAATGTCAAATCCAGAATAAAGAACGAAATGAAGATCGGGCAACAATCTCAAGCCAAGGTAGGAATATCGAGGCCACAAGAAGCTTGTTATCTTCGATCGGGAGCTCGTCAAGCCGACTAAAGCCCAGACTCACCTAGTCCCTGCCAGCGCGAGGCCCTTGTGACTCGGCATCTCGACAGAACAAGGGGCTTGGGGCGCCATGTCGGCGCTTGGTAACATTCCGGACGAAACCCCTGGCAGATGGCGATGATGGATGGCAGCCAAGCCCTCGGTATAAAGGAATGACCTGCATTCGGGTGACAGACGCTTGCCATGTGTGCTAAGGGTCTTGTTTCACCGGGAAAACCGACATTTGATAAGCGATTATCTGGGGCAATGTAGGTCATCTGTATGAGTAGGTTCTTGTCGAGACTTCTCGAGAGAATTGATTGTCGAGGTCTTGTGCTGTTCGAGTCATGGCCGAGTTCCTCGTGGGCGATCATCCTAGCATCAAAGAGATGCGCAATGCCCAGGCAGGACGATATCATCAAATCCAGCCACCGCCTCGAATAGCTCACAGCGCCGTTGCAAGACTTAGCATAGCTAGTATGGAGCTGAAAGAAGCCGGTTGCGAGGCTGAAGCATTGCTGGAACAAAGTCAAGTTTCGAGATGTTGTAGAGGGAGGAGTTGAAGTCAACGTGACGGTGGCGCTAGTCCCGAGTGGTGCTAGTGCATGTCCTCTAACAAGCTACACCGTCGACATAAAACACCAAACCAACAGGGGAGACGATAACTAATACATACATAGTAACAGCATTTCCTCTCTTGGAAAGCATGTTTGAGATACGCATGGCAACACGGACTCGACCACTGCCGACAGGGAGGGGAGCGAACCTGGTCTAAACGTCTAAGCGAGGGTATATGTGCCAGGGTTGCAGGTAAACTGAACCACGCGCACGGCCATGAAGAGTGAAGACAGAGGAGATGCTGTTCAATGAGCGACCTGTGCGTCAATTTCTGTTTCAACGCTCTGGACTTATCTTGAAACTCTCAGTCGTGTAAGCGAGAGAAAGAGTTTCTTGGCTCGTGATGAATTTGGGGTAAGTGGCCGAGTTGAGGAGGCCGCCGGTTTAGTATGCCATCTCTCAATGCACAGGGTAGGAGTTTCGGAGACGGACAGTCTCTATGCTGCTGTCAGCATTTGTTGACCAGCCGTCAACCGGTAATCAATTCTATACAAGCTGTCCAGCTATGCGTTTGGGTGTTTTTGGTGACAGGGCTATATTCAAAAGCTATTCACGGCTATTCAAGGCGAAGTCAGAGACTCTGTTTCACAACGGGCAATGATGAGATCGCTGAATAATGGACCCCTCTGAACCATCAATCTAACCACCATCCCCGCATATTTAACTTGAGACTGACTGGCTGAGTAAGTCGCATCGTGGGTTCTCACAAAGTAACGATATTCCTCAAGCTCACGCAAAGGGAAAACGTGAGCTCCAATGCAGTGAATTAAGCTTCACAGGGGTGTTGTCGATGTTACAGATTCCCCAACCTCTAGAAACAAGTTGTGTCAACATCTTCATGGGGGACTCTATGTCCGAGTTGCAGATAATGACCGATAATCGGACATTCGAGACGTTGCATAAAGTTGCACAATGAATCTGAGCGTACATCATGACTCGGCAAACTGTGGACAAGTGCTTAATTAACAGGAGCTCCAAGAAGCTTCGAGCTCAGACTTCCCGACGGGAATGCGGGAAACTCATCCGACGTGGATCTAACGGTTTGGATCTGTTTCGGGATGGTCCCGTAGGCCTCGGCTTTATTCCATTACGGTATGGTTGATGGCGGCCTGGCGATCGTGGCCAAAATACGGAGTACCTGTCAGCCTTGATAGCTTGTTCACATGAAAACACCAACAAATCACCAACATCTCCAATAAAGCTTCGGAACAAGATGTAAGCCAGGACGTCATGTCTTCCGAAAACGACAACACCAAGCGGGTGCACCCGGAGCATGACCGTAGCTCCTCCAAGGAGCTCAACGAGCTCAAAGAGCTGCGTCAGCCACTGGGTCATGGTGTCATGTCAGAGCATCAAAGCAGAGATGGTGGCACGGAGGAAAACCAAGATCGATCACCAGCCCAGTTTGCTTTCGACGCCCAAAAGAGGAGCAAGAGCAAGCTAACAAGCCGGAGGCGAAGCTCCGTGCAAACAGCACACGAGAGGATAGATCTCGATGGTAAGCATAGTGGGGGGCGTACGCAAGGCAAGGCCGACAGGATCAAAATGGATTTATCCGGGTTGGAATCGAAGCAAAAGAAGGAACAGTACTTGATAGAAATAAGAGGGAATTTGTGGCATGTCTGGGATTCAAGCCAGAAATGCAATAAACTAGGCTCTGCAAAGAGGTATGAGGTACAGCTTGATTCACGTCATGGGAGCTATGAGCTACGTCACCGCCACATCTCCCCTGCTTAACCCCGCTATTTGATGTTCTGCCTGCCACATGTGGCGCTTGCTGCAGAAGCTTCTCACACCTAAGTGGGGGCAGGTCTGGAACATCGCCGTAGGGCTCGTGGGGCCGCCCCTGCTAGAAGGGTACTCTGCTCATGCGCGAAATCCAGCCGCGCTCAAAGTATCTTTCACGTGACCACCCAGCATTCATGGTCTCTCATTGGTTCTAAGTGACTACGCCGAGAAGCTTCCGGGCAGTCCACAACTGCCTGGGTCTTGATGGCTCGACGGGAAGTGGGTCAACCTAGATCTTGATTCGCGCCTACTGTATCCGTACCACTGCACTGTACGTACTGCTAATTATCAACATCATCTCTCCTCAGAGTCTTGTCGATGGGCACAGTCTATGCCGCATCTACCCCGCGACGCGACTACGCGACTTGGGGGTCTGCTTTGATAAAGGATGACGTCCGAGTGATGGATTCTCTATTCTCTGACGTCAATAAACTACCCCTCCAAGCCCCTCAAGCAACCATCACAAGCCAAACACGCAGACACCTCGAGCTTACCCAAACGGAGCACAGAGCTGAGTAGCTGAGATGAGAAGGTGAGAACGAAACGAAGTGCCTGGAGAGTCTATGACGACATATGCACACTCCCCTGTGCTTCACATGACAGATCCCGTTTGCAGATGGTGCCCAGAGATCGCGTGCACACCAAACGAATAAGGGCAAACGGTCGATGACGAGAACAGCTCTGCCTGAGTAGCCTGTCACTGCCTGAAGCTAGTTTTCCTCTATATAAAGCCTCCCATCCTCCAAGCTTCCGTCAATTTCCTCTTCTCATCATCCACACACTCTCACAACTCTCATCTACAACAACAAAACAACTTCTCCCACTTCACCCCAAACAACCCAACCAACATCACAATGGATTCCATCAAGCAGGGCGTCAACGCTGCCACCGAGAAGGTGCAGCAGGCCACTTCCGGTGTCTCCAAGGAGGGAAACAAGGAGGTTGCCAAGGACTCCAACGCCAGCATCGGCACTCGGTATGTTCCTACATCTCCTCTCCATATTGTAACAACTTAACTAACTCTTCTTAATAGTGCCTCCGCCGCCAAGGACGCCATTGGCGACAAGGCCGACGAGACCAAGCACGACTCTAAGTCCGAGGCCCACAAGCAGGCCATCTAAACAAGGACAAGCGGTGGATAAATCGACTGTTTTGATGAGGATATGAGCTCGCAACTTATTATGGAGCAGCTTCGCGACTTTTGAGTCGACAGGCATTCAGATACCCTACATTCAGTAGCTCCTCAATACCAACTGTTAAACAATAACATATTTGTTCCTTGTGAAATGATCTTAAACGTGTCTGTTGCCAATGTTGCAAAGAGTAATTCTGATAATGAACACATTTTACTTTATCAGGAACCCTTGTTGGATGAATCAATAGAATGGGATTTCGTTCACAGACTTCCGCCAAGGAGTTATATTATCCTTGTCTCTCGATAAAAAAAGAGTAATAACGACAATGTGCTCACTGCCAATTATCGGATATGATGATTATAGCGCTAGGTCAGCTGGCCGAACGTGACAAGGCTTGACCCCAGCAGTAAGATGCTACTAACTCGCCATATAACTCATGGTCTGCGAAGTGTATGCCCTAGAATCCGACAACGTTACGCCCCACGATATGAGCCCGAAGGTTGACGATCCAGGTTATGCCGATTTGCCATCATTAACCGACTTGGAGGCTTCTGCTTATTGGGGACACAATTGTTTGTAGAATGGCCCTCGCTTATACCGTCTTCGTCAATGAGCTTCCTCGCGGCCATCAACCTGACCATATTAGCGAGCTGGCCCATTACCGGCCGTCTGCTCTCCATGACCAGGCAGCCAAACCTCGATTCACATCTTGCCGTCACCATTGGCGTGTCGAGAAGCCCATAGCAAAGGCACAGGGACAGGCCGTAAGCCAAGACGCGTCAACAGACCACAACCATGGCCAACATGAGATGATATGAAGCGTGGAGATCAATCTAGGATGCATTAGTACATACGTCAGATGAGTATAACGTTACGAGGTAGTCTCAGATAAGCATTCGCTGCCTCCAAGACATTGCTGAATGCCTCATCATCTGTCCTGTTCTCTCTATACAGCTGGGTTTCCCTTCTGAACCTGTCTCGTTTTATCCTGAATGCTGACTAGCCTACTCCGTAGTGTTTAAGCAGCAGGAGTTCGACTCGACTCGTAAAATATCACTGCTCCTTCTTTCCCTCACGCACGCTGAAGGCGTTCGAGATATCCTTGACCGAGTACCAGATGATCCAGAGCGGAATCCACACCCAGAGAGTGTTGAAAAAGAACAGGTACACCCAAAGGTACATAAAGTTACTCGTGTCGAGGTTGGGGCTGCCGATGAGCCACTCAGGACAGAACGTCATGAATCCTGGTTGCTCTGCGTCAGCCATGATAACTTTGCCTCGTCCCAGGAACAGAACAACTCACCTCCATACAGCTCGCAAGTCGCCAGTATGATCATCCAGATGCTGACCTTGGGATCCCTCCTGGCGAGGCAATAGCACACATACACAGCCAACGGCCCGTCGAAGAACACAGTGAGCAGCTCCAGGCTTACAACCCCGAGGTCCACGCCCGCCCAGCGCTTATCCGCGCGCGCGTACACCATCCACAGCTGCGCAAACGGATTGCCGCCCCCAGACTGCGCGCCGTACACGCGGTCGCTGTGCCCGAGATATCCCCGCGGCGTCGGGAAGACATGGTCGTCCGGGCCGCTGCTGCTGAGCCGGTGCGAGAAGAAGCAGTGGTACAGGAAGCTGCCCTCGAGGAGGAAGTGGCACAGCGCGTCGGCGAGGTGCCAGATGAAGAGGAAGCGCAGCGTCCCTGAGGAGCTCGACGGGAGGAAGCGGAGGGACGCGGCGTAGGCGGCGATGACTATTGCGAGCGTCGAGAGGAGGGAGATGATTGTCGTCTGGTCAAAGAGGTCGGGCGGGAGAGAGGAGGCGGCGGTGGCCATTCTGATGGACTCGGGAGGGATGTGAGGCTCCAGTCGAGTCGATTGAGGGGTTGACGATGCAATTGAGGTGTTGTGAGGGAGGTGAGTGAGCTGATGGGTCAGTAGAGGCGGTGTCGACTCAATTTCCGGGGTTAATTTGATGTTGTGGGGTTAAGCTCATGCACATCAGCATCTGGCTGTGATACACCATGATTACTGCATGCAGACTCATGAGATTATGGGCAAGATCTCGTAGTACACTGCACCTATTTATTAAACCTGTAAAGCATACACTCCTGTAATTCCTTACTTATATTGTACAAAACACCACCCCTGTTCGCGCCCATCCCGTGATATACACCATGTAGTTACTTGTTTGTCCATTCACATCATGCTCTTCGTCACGTCATAAACTACACCCTTCACTTGTCCCACTCCTTGTAGCTCTTCTGCTTCTGCCGCGTGTTCCACCCCAGCTTCCCGCTGATGCTGTTGACCCAGTCCTCGCTCCGCCTCCCCTCGGCCTGCACCGATGCAAACGGGAACCGGCTGGCGCTGATAGTCACGTAGTCGCCCGGCTTGAGCTCGACGCGCTCCCGCCCGTCAAAGCTCGCCCATGACGCCGTCCGCGCGTTGTACGGCACCCCGACCCGCAGCACGATCGTGTCAGGCAGGATGATGGGTCGGAACGAGAGCGTGTGCGCGCATATGGACGTGACCAGCATCACGGGGTTCTCTGGGTGGCAGAGCGAGCCGCCCGCCGCGAGGTTGTACGCTGTCGATCCCGTCGGTGTCGAGACGCAGATACCGTCGGCGAGCACCGATGTAAAGTGCTCATCGTCGCCGAATATCTCTGTAGTCGACATGGCTAAGATATATGTCAGTACATCTCCTGCAGGGGCGATACTCGCTTCAAGATTCTCACTTGGGTTTGGCCCTCGGTCCACCACCACCTCGTTCAGAATCTCAAACGTCCCATCCGGCCGATGTGTGTGCTCGTCCTCTCTCTCCTCGCCAATCAGCTCCTCCACAAGGTCTCGTTGCCGATGCAGCTCCTCCTCGTCTTCCTCGGCGCCTTGTTGGATCTCGGTCCTCTTTCGCGGCTGGCTTCGCATGACAGTTCCTTCGAACCGGAGTCTCAGACTCACTGTGACGCCCTTGGTAAATGCAGTCGTGAGCGTCTGCTGATACTCTTCAAAGTCAAACTTTGTCAGAAATCCTAGACTTCCCAACGCAAAGCTCATCACCGGAGGAACAATGCGCTGGAACAGCCAGCTGGCGTAGAGCACCGTACCGTCGCCGCCAAGAGAGATGACAAAATCAAAGGTATGCGGTCGTGATCGGCACATGGCCTCGTCCCAGTATCGCAACTGCTTGCGAAGTGTCTCGCGCGCTGTGCTCTCATCCGTCTCACCCGACTCGGCGTACCCCTTAGCCAGCTCATCGATAAGCCCATTGACGTCAAACTTCTTATTATTCTTGAGTCTATCTTGGACGTAGACGGTGTACTTGACCTCGCGGTCGTGGTGCAGCAGCCAGCGGGTGAGCTCGCGGGTCTTTGGGATCAGGTCCTGGTCGTAGATCTTGGTCAGGAGGAAGATGGTCTTTACGCGAAACCGGATACGCATGCTGCTGAGACGGCGACTTAGCTCCCGCACGCCCCAGGCCATGTCGCTGAGCTGCTGCTTGGTGAGCAGCCGGCTGTGCACGTCGTCGTAACCAGAGAGGTCAAATTCGGACATGCTCTTGGTCATCTGCTGCGTCCAAACCTGCTGATCAGCCTGTCCAGCGCCATAGTGTTCCATGCTACAGGGGTCTACGACGGCGCGACACTTGGCGTGAGACTTGGGGTCGACCATGGCATCGAGGCTCTGTGCTTCAACGTGGTCGCCGTTTTCGACAGGAGGGGATGCATGACTGGGATCGGAGCTGTTGTTGAGGTACGCCGTAGCGGCCTGGCCCAGGGAGTGTTCCGAGTCGGGCTCACTGGCTGAGCTGGCGGCATCTTTTGCGCGGCGCTGGCTGTCGAGGAACTGATGGACGAGACACTCGTCGCGGCGGTTCGGGCGTCGGATCAGCGGCGTCTTGACCTCGGAGGCCACCATGGAACTCTTTCGGCGGTAAGGATTTCCCGGATCAAAGACTACCTGCGACGACGCGGTCAGATCGTGTCGGGGAGAGCGGAGGCTGGAGGTTGGAAGGTTGGATGTATAAGCTTACCTCGACGGCTCTGCCATCGTCATCGGAGCTTCCGTCAGTGCCACAGTCGTCTTCGAATGATATGTGCTTTCCTGTCCGCTCTCCCATTTCTGCGAGGCTGTGATCTGTTCCTCGGAATAGATACAATTCTATCCAACCTCGACCGACGTCGTCTGTCTTTGTTTGTGTGGTGGATGACGTTGTAAGCTCAATGGCGGGGCAATCGGGCCCACATGGAACGAACAGAGCATAAAGCTGCTGCAGAATATGCACAAATAATTATATGCTAGATATCGAATTGCTCGGAATGTGATGCAAGTTACAGTTTCTCAAGGGCTTGGCTTATCTGAGTGTGTAAAAAGGCCCCAAGGCACGGGAGCAGGTGACCTCGCAAGCTCAGATCACTTCGGCCTTTTCACTCAAGACTCGCCGAGTGGTGCTTCAGCTGCCCTGCCCCGGGGATGATTCTTCGGAGTGGGGTTTATAGAGAGCGAGCGGTAATATCAGGATCCCATGACGACGTCTGCCTGTATACAATATAACATACATAGTACAATATCTATATGCCACACAGTAATGAACGCTTCTCTCTATTGAGTACTAACTAATCTCGAGTCGAGTCAAATGTGCATTACCAAAGTTGCTTGAACAATTCCTCTTCCAAGGTATTATGTGGAGCTCAACCTCTAACAACTACATCTTCAACCACAACATATTAGGAAAATATGTGGAAGCGCTTGTTGATGCGGTCGGTGCATGTAAACAAATGAACGTCAAGTCTTGGTAGCCAGCGATTAGTTGCATCAGTTGCATCATCAAGCTCAGCAATCTGTCTCGTCAGACCTGAGTGGAACTCTTTCTTAGGTTGGCGGGGTAATGGGAAACTTCGTCACAACGCCAACTAGAGACACTTCACACCCACGACTAACGACGGCGATAACCTCTTCCCGAAGTCTAAAGGACACATCTACGCCGATACGCCGGGTCAACCACTAATCAACGCCCCCACAGAGCCATCATGAGGCATCTCATCGTCGTCGGAGCTTGCTACTTGGACACCATCCTCAGGAACGCCAAAAGCCCCAGGCCTCGATAGCTCTAGCCACATAGACTGACTTGCCTCCAGTGTCCCCTTTTTCCCGTCCGAGGATTCAAAGCTTCGTGCCACCAGCCTCAGCATCCGACGCGGGGGTAATTGCCCAAACTCGCTCGAGGTCCTGCAGCAGCTGCTCGCCGACCATGATGACCTCCAACTACATATGGTGTCACCTCTGCCGAGTGCCTCGTCGTCTGCTACGCGACGCATCGTGTCATCATTTGGCCCGGACTCTAACATCGACTTCAGCCACTGCATCTACCGCGGAGGGAGCACTGAGGCTGCGAGTAGTTATATCATCCGTAGCGAGGCATCAGGCAGTCGGACCCTCGTCAACTACAACGACTTACCAGAAATGACCGCCGACGAGTTCGAATCCGTTGCCCGGAGCTTTGAACCCAACCAGGAGACGTGGTGGCACTTTGAGGTGGGATCACTGGAGCAGCATCTGCTCCTATCCGTCTCTGCTGCACAATAACCTCTGGGCTGACAAGGCACAAACAGGGCCGAATCCCTGACACGACTCTCAAGTGCATCCGCCTTCTGCGTAACGTTTTACCAGACGCGCAGATAAGTGTCGAGGTAGAGAAACCAGGTCGCCAAGGTCTACCAGAGCTGGCTGCCGAAGCCGACGTCGTATTCTACTCGCGGAGTTGGGCTGAGGTGCGAGCAATTCCACAATCCTCCACTTCTTAAGAGGCGGACCGCCTAATAATGCACAGAGTCGAGGACACCAATCCCCGGAAGCCTGTTTAAAAGCCGAAGGACACGAAAAGGCGTACGTATGATCGAGAGATCGCGTGTGCCTGCCTACTTCGTTGGCTGACGCTGCATAGATCATTGATACTGTGTACGTGGGGTGCAGATGGAGCCGCTGGGCTGTCTCGTTCCGAAGGCGAGTGTTTTCGCCGTGCCGTCCAGGGTGAAGCCGGAGGAGTCGTTTCCGTGGTCGAGTGCGTCCTCCCTACCCCTTGAATCGCATGCCCCGATACCAGGGGACTGTGCTCCGTAAGAGCTGACCGTTTCCCGAAATACAGTGCTGTTGGAGCCGGGGACACATTCATTGCTGGAATGCTGTACGGGCTGATATGCCACCCCAGCGACTGGAGCACCGGGGAAAAGTTGGGTTTCGCCGTCCAGATGGCCACCCTCAAGGTGCAGCGAGAGGGGTTCGCTAGTCTCGGGGTAGACATGCTGGGGACCTGAGAGACCGGAGGCGGTTGAACGCCTGATCAGTACCGTCTGCCGCCTAGCGGCTCAACCAAGAAACATCCTGCTGGACGGCGAACCAGGCACACGGCTCTCAGGCTCTTAACCCTTGGTGCAAGGGTGGGCCGTCAAAGAGGACGACGGGAAGCCAAGGGGCACGGGGAACGCTAAGTCAATAGCAGATGAGAAGAACGAATGAGACAAACAAGAGGGTTGCCAATGGCTTACAGCGGCTGCGACTCGATCGTGCAAGATTAATAAGTGGGAGAAAGAGAACGTGAACCTGGGCCAGGGAGGGGCTGACTGACGGTGGAGAGGGAAGAGGGAGAAAGGCGGTGAAAACGGGTGATTGGGACGTGATTGACAAGGGCAGACGTTAGCATCAAGAAGTGCTCCAGGTCCACAAGACCGTCTGACCGTGTCTGTCTCATCCATTCTCTGTTTGGTGCCGCGGTGATGCAGGTGACTGCAAAGGTCCAGCTAGAGAATAGGGAAGTGGATGGCAATTACAGTACTGCAAGACACAACCTTTAACACGCGGACGCGCCGGGTGTTCCACGTCGGGATGGCTAGTCTAACTTAGTAGCCGTGCCTGTTGGAAAGTTGAATGCATCGATACCCAGAGCAGAGGCCAACGTCTTTAGCTAATGCATTTTAGAGGGGTTAGGTGAGTCGCGACTCGATAGCGTCGTTGGGCGAGAAAGGGGCCTGAGGGTATCGCAAGGTCCATGATGCAGGCCTAGTGTGATATGCCGTGGTTGCTGGCTTGGCTTGGCTTGGGCTTGGCTTCTTGACTCCCATCTCGGTTCATACAGTAAGAGTAAGGGTCACGAGCGTAAGACGTGTCAAATGAGGCGGGAGGAAACATTGTAAACAAGTCGAGTCAGTGTGGCTGACCCGCTCGACAGTCTCATAACTCATAAACAGGAGCACCCTGAAGAGAGGGGTGTGGAATTGGCGGGGGATATCAGACCATTAACTTGCGGCGGCCACGAGTACGCGAACGGTGGTGCAGCATCCGGTTGGTAGAACAAAGGGCAGCAAGTGAACAAGGAAAGGATAGAAAACCCGAATCAACAGCCGACCAGCCTAGCCTAACGAGAAAAGCCAAAGTTGACGGTTGATCAAGAAAAAACTGCCATGTGGAGTCAGCGTTGAATGAGAAGAGCTGAAGGCAGCGAGACGAGCTTCGGCTGCAACATGGCTCCTATCTCGGTAAGAGAGTGCTGATGACGCTGGCAGTACTCCGTACGTACGACAGGACATGTACGAACATAGCAGTAAGGGGGGTGTGGTCCAGCTCTGGCAAGTTCTGGGAGGGTGGTTCCGGCACCAGGACCATCAAAGTCGCCCACTCATAGCTGAGCGGTTCTCTGCTAGCCACCGTGTACATAGCAAGGGGCGTCTGTGTATTTGGGACCGGGCACTGCGGATTCGGAGAGGCCTAGGCCCCCCAGTCACTGGTATGGCTGAACTCTGCCCGCCCTGGTTGTCCCGATCGGTATGGGGCTCTCGGACAGAGAAAGCGGGCGGTTGTTTGGAGACGTCTCGGCCACCCGGGGCTCCATACCAATTGTCAGAACCACGCCGCACGCGTCGACCATGCAGGCGATGATACCCAGGTCACAGAAGTAGCTTTGGTGACTGATGATCTTGAAGGGAAATATCACACTGCAGCCGAGTTGTGGTCTTGGGCATAACCCCCGCTGTCGCAGAACAGCACCTGTAGCATCGAGCATCAGAGGGCTTGGTCTTGATGACTTGATGACCATGCAAGATGCTTGAACTTTGGAGCCAACACGTACTCAGCTGTAATACTGCCCACTGCCCAGCAAAGTTCATGTTGTCAAAGGTCCGTCCGTCTTGGAAGGACGTCATGTCCAAGCTGAGGGAGGTGACAGTTGTGGCGGCTCAGCGTGCAGTTCTGTCTGCCATGCCTCGGCGACTCGTACATAGCATCCCGGTGCATGTCCAGATCGTCAACCTCCTCTTGGTGAAAGTAGGTTTGGAAGATCATGCTGGCTAGAGCCTTGATGAGATTGCGTTGCGCCGAGCAAGCTATGATCCAATCAGAAATAGTATCCCAACAAAAGCAAAGTGTAACGGGCTAGTGGTGCCAAAATAAGAAGCCGGTTTACCACAGATTTGGGCTGTGACGAGTCGTCATTTATTTCGGTAATCCACAAGGCGGGCTCGGTTCCTTTCCTTGGCTGTCGAGATTCCGGGCTTCAAACCACCCACTAGCAGGCAGGGTCCGGCCGGCGCAGGGCTCTTTGCCCGTAATTGACGGCGCACCGTGGGCCGCATTCCGCCAGCGGCACGACCGCGCGGCCCCACACCTCCACCGGGATGGCATCTCATCAGTACAGTATCCGTACATAAAGAATGTGTGGGGGTTTGCGCGAGGCCAGGCCAGGCTAGGCAGGATGGATCATGCATGCGGCTTGTAGAGGTTTGTGATGTGTTGCAGTTAAGTGCTAGGTACGGAGTACATCAGGCGGTGATCCTTTCTCACTTGCAGTGCAGCCGGGGGACCATGTTAGGGGTCAGAGGCTCATGCAAGCCAAAGCATGACCACGAAGAGATACTTAATACTGTACTGTATGCATAGCTCATCAATGGGCAAGCTTGAGGCCAAGAAATTGATTATCGACGAGTCATGAGTGACTGCACATTACATCGTCTCGACGAAGGCTCCTGCATCATCATAGCCTCCCGCGTGCCGGCGGGGGTGTTGTCTGGCAGATGGTGCTCGTAAACTCTGGCGACGAATCTTATTTGCTAGCATGGTCCGAGACCTTTCGTCGTTTAGCCCTAGCAGCGGATAGCGGAGCTGGGGCCTTTGAGGGTGCGCGATGCCGGTTATAGAATCCAATACCCCGGGCTCCAGTGTGTAGATGATGCCAGCAATAGGCCGTGCTTCTGCACAAGGGCCTAGTGGCCCAGTCGCCACGCCACTACGGATGTGTTGTGTGTGTCCCTCAAGTGCTGGGCCCATGGCAGCGGTTTTGCAAGGTGGCCCCCGGCACGCGTTTGGAGACTAGCGCCAAGGAGCCGAGCATCCCAGGTGCAAGGTCCCTGGCCCCAAAGCGGTTGAAGGGGGATGACAACATCATCTTTCGACACTCTATCAAGCTCAAAAGTGACAAGTTTGTTGATGGCTTGGTTCCATGCTCAGTAGTATGAGGATACCCTCTATCTCTCAATCTAGTCGGATGCACCATAAATCGGACTGTGCAACAGGACTGCCAGGGGGAGGTGGTTAAGCAAGTTGATCCTCCGTAATAGTTCGGTAAATGGGTCGTGGCTTCGACGAATTCTTCCTTTTCTCTTCCTTGGCGTCTCCTAGTCACCGAGGCACCTTGATCCCTGGCAGTTTGAGCACACCCCTGTTATGGTTTCAAGCCTCCCTCCATGCTTCCAGCTAGCCTCCCAGATCCTGGCTAATTCAAGAGAGGCTAAGAGGGAATACCTACTGTACTCCGTACTATCCGTATGTAAAGGCTTGTTTGGGTCAGGGCCAACAGACTCGTGATGAGTACATACTATCATGCTCAATGACATGCATGCGTCGAGCGAAACGTTAACCTGTTACTGGTGACCTTTTCAGAGATGCTTCGGGATATTTCTTCCTCGGTTTGGGATGGAAATTAGAGACATCCATGTGCTGTTTTTGTTAAGCAGCCGTCAATCAGCTGGGGTGGGTGATTACTCCAAAGGCAATGTCCGTAGCCGAGGTATTTTACATACCGATCCTTTGTTTAGTTGATCCGTCGGATTAAGGATGTTATTATGTGTGTTTGGGTCATACATAGATGATAAACCGGTGCATGCCATGGGAAACTGGCGAGTCTGAGCTCTCCCGCCATCAATGCAGACACTGTGTCGATTGTCGATCACAAAGAGAGCCTTTATCCGAGCTACGTACCCGGTAGTAAGATGCAGCCATACACAGTAGTGACTTGTTTGGTGTATGAGATACAAAAGCAACAGGTTGCAGCCAATCAAGGTCTGATACTTGTGGAAGAAAAGACAGCAAAAAGACCAGTCTCGACGGGCTAGGTGCGGGATTGTCTCTGATGAGCCCGAGAAGCCCAAGCAGGTTCGTGTTTCTTGAGGACTCTGTATCAAACAAATTGATGAGCCCACAAGTCTGTACTACGTACTCCGTACTGTACGTACAGTAGTAGACGTCAAGTAGCCTTTAGCCGGAGATAACCCACCGCCGCTGTCGACTCGTCAAACATCATTCTGTTGGTGGCGGCGAGGATCAGCGATGAGGCAGATCGTGCATAAAACGGGTCCAACCGAAACGAGAGTGCTCTGTGGGAATGCGAGGTCGACAGTCTTTGATTCCCTCTAAATAAATTGCGGGCGGATATTGTTTGCGTCCCCATCAGTAACTGCTCCGTAGTTGTCCGGATATTAAACACGAGCAGGTAAAAAGGGTTGTGACTGTTGTGGATACAAGGTCGTCTTTCAAGAACGCGGTGGACGATCAGCACCCTGAATGACGCAGCTCGTTGACAGGGGGGAAGGATTAATCTCCTTGTCAGCCGCGATAGGCATGTGGGATTCGAGACCAGGCGGCGGCGCGAAGCTTGGAGTGATGCCTTGTGTTGAGTGAGGCCGAAGGCTTCTCAGTTGCCGAAAACCATCCATGGTGGCTGCACTTCCGCGACTCGAGCTGACACACGACCACTGCAAGGAGACGCTGCATCCATTGCCGGTCAGTGATCAGCAAAAGGACGTTTTGCCCAAAATGTCGCCTGCCCCGCCTATCTCAAGTCAGAATGCCCCTGGACGAGGTGAGAGACCATTGGATTCCAAGCGATACGCCAACGGCGAGGTTTGACACCATTCCCCAGCCCAGCGCCCAGCTTGCGCTGGCCAATGAAATATCTGATCCGATGCGACTCAGAGAGTGAGCGCGATGCGAGTGCTGGTTAATGGTAAGCCTTCGACCGCTAGTGGGCCGCGGCGAGCTAAGAGCCCGCGAGTTGCTGAGTACGGTGATTAGTGCATGATTGACGCATTGTTGTCAAGTGGATTATTGGTGGTGTGAGCCCTGAGACGATGAGCTGAGCTGAAATTGTCTTCACATTCTCTCTTCCCTGTTAGGGAGGCGTACTCCGTAGACTGTAATACTTGTAGGTTCAGTTAGGTCAACATGCAAGCCAGCCGGCAAGGGCTGACACATCAGTTAGAGGCAGCGAAATGAGGCGAAGCTAAGAAAGTTGTTTGAGCAAGGCGGCGGTCCAGGAATCTCCTGAAAATAGCCGATGCTGATCCTTTTGGACGGGCAGGACGGCCGACATGGCGCAGTCGTGTTGTGTGTTGAGCTGGTTTTATTAATATTACCCGTGGTGATGCTTTGGTGAACTACTAGTTCGGTTTGCAGTGGAGTCTTTTCGCTCTTAGGTGTGTGTGTGTTGTTGAAGGCAGCACATGCAGCCTTGAGCCTGTTCTCAAGCTCTGCGCTAGGTCTGGGCCGACCATCAAGTGTTTCCTACTCCTGGCCGAAGCCACAAGTCATCATTGACGTTTAGACACAAGGACTAACCGGGGCCCAAAGTCAAAGATCCATCTCTTCGTCTTCCGAGCGTGAGTGGAAGACTTCAATCCACGGTTCCAGCATTTCACCGAACTCGTGAACTGAAGGGTCATTTCTTGTGGCGTAGTGAGACCACCCCTGGGAAGTATCTCAGGAGACAATCAAGACATCTGGGCTTGGAGGCAGGCTAGCATCCGTCACTCTTTGGCCCTTCCAAATCGCTGAAAAGCAGCTGATCGCCCCAAGCACAGCAGGTTTATCGACGAGCTAGCCAGTGTGGAAGTTCCATTGGTACCAGCAGCCGTACAGTCAGGCGCCCAGGGTTTTGAGAGTCTAGTCCAACTGGACGGGCATTGTCCGGGTCGTGCGGGTGACAAGCGTACAACCACGTCGTAGACGCCATTTCAGTTCTCGGCTGCTGATGGTCAGCAAAGCAACTTTCAGAGTGGAGATTTGTCTTGGTGAAGAAACGACTTACGCAAGGTGCTTGAGCCATGGGATGAAGGCCGATTTACGATGGGATGTGAGGAAGCGGCATGAACACACTTGCAAAAGCCGAAACTATAGCGGCGTGAGATTATCGTCGCAGCATCCTCAGCGGGTCAGTAATAAGTCTTTGCTGGTGGGTTAAGCTGGGGTTGTTCATCTTCACCTTGCATCTATCATCGTCAACAGGGCGTTTCGAGTCAACAGAAAGACAGCTATGACTTATGGCTGTGCATGTGTGTGCATCCTTCCGTTGTTGCCTCGTTTGTTGGTCACTGCAGCCCTCGCTTGTGTCTTGATTTTAAAGTCATGCTTGCTCGATCAAAGCCCCCGTCTCAGGTTTCTATTTGCGTAGCAGAACCCCCTAGCCTGACGATATCCAAGGAGATCTCCATATGCCGGAACCTTCTCTAATGACTGGTTAACATGCTCCGAAGCGCCCAGCTCTTGTTACAGTGGGCATCTGAACGGGCAGATTTGTGTTGCCTGATACTGTGCTGTAGAGATGCGAAGATAATGTCTCGGTTGGGAGCTGCACCACCAGACAGCGACGTGGCGGGCCTTCATAGAGCGCCGGAGGTCTCCTGGAGCAAGAGTCCCGCAAGCACAGCTTGTTGACGAGTGCCGTCGTGGTGAAAAGCAGGGCCATTGTAAAGACCGGGGGCGTCTCACAGGGGCTTCAGAGACCGGCGAAACCCTGCGAAGTTAATGTGGTCGGTCGCACGGGCATGCCTGCCTGCGTGTGCTTACTGGAACTGGCAATCTGT
The DNA here is from genome assembly GCA_017140175.1 of Fusarium staphyleae. Classification (NCBI taxonomy): domain Eukaryota; kingdom Fungi; phylum Ascomycota; class Sordariomycetes; order Hypocreales; family Nectriaceae; genus Fusarium; species Fusarium staphyleae. The sequence continues at coordinate 65,598 of JADDON010000284.1, forward strand.
CGCAGCATAATGGTCTGTGAGTGGAGGGAGAAAGATTGGGTGCTCGTGGTGCTTGGCCGTTGATGGATGAAGGATGTGATTGACTGGGCAATCTGATTGACTGCTCACTTCTGGCTGGCTGGGGTAGAAGCGGGAAAGAGCTGGGGCCCTGCCCGTCCTGGTGCTTGCCCCTGCCGTCCAACTTACAGCAGTACGTGGGTGGGCGGTCCAGTTAGTGGTTGAGGTACTGGAGACTTGAGTTGCATCTTCTATCTGTCTTGAGGCCAGGTATATGTGACACTAGATCTGCTCATATCTGAACGCTGAGGCTATCAGGCAAACGTGACTGAGTGGGCGCCACGCGCCTTAGGCACCACCAACAAACAGATCCCATGCCCCGGTCCTCCGTATTCCTGCTGTTTGACTCTACTAATACCTACGACTACCTACGAAGTAAGGTAGCCTCGCGAGCCTCCGTGACTCTCCTTCAAGCCTCCCTGGGCTTAGCTCAGGGCGTCGTCAGCAGCCGGAACACACCCTCGCGTCGCCAGTACTTTGTATCCAAAGCAGATTGTGAGAGCGGAAAGGTCTCCAGTACCCGCGCCCACTTGGCGCAGCGTCCAGTGTTCCCGTGCTACCGTGGACGGGCTGCCATGGGGACCTTTGCCACCTACAATTGTACCTAAGGTATTGACCTAAACATCGGGCAGGCCTACAAGCTCCCTCCAGTCGCCCGCGACCACACCGCCCACCGCCCAGCAGCAATGGATCAATTGGGGCCACCCAGGCAGTACTCCGTCCTATTCCAGTCAAAGGATGAAGGACGCACAATGTCGGCATCGGTTGGCTTTGCAGTCAGTGCTAGCCACGCTTTTTACTCACCAGGAATCGCCGCTACCACAGGCACCACTCCACACCTCGCACCCTCTTGGGGCTTTGATGGTCCTGTAGAGTTCCCTCATGAGCTCTTTTGCAGCAGATGCTTGTTCAAGGACAACGCGTCGCCCCTCGCTGGAGTATGCTGCGCCATCATGCCCCTTGACTGCACCCCTCGTCTGGTTGAAACCTCCATGATGGACTGTGACCATCACGGCCAAGCCCCGGCGCCAAACTACCATCCATCAAACCCACCGTATGAAATCCTCAGAGCCCTCGAACCATGCCGACCCTCTCTCCAAAGTTGATGCTAAAAGCAGAGACATTGATATTGTACCAACGCAACATGACGGGTCGTTTGCCGAAGGAAGCACCGAGATAACTGAAGCCGTCCGCCTGGCCGATGTCTCGCCTACCTTGCCTATGGCTTTTCCGAGGATCGACCAGACCAGAAGCTCGTCGCAAACATCTGCCATCACCAAGCATTGTTTGATAAGATTCTGTTGTTTCTGCTACAACAACGCCCGAAACCCGCCACGCCTTGCCTGAAAAGCGTAGAAATGCTCATGGTCCCGTCAGTAAGGGAGCCTCTAGGTGTCACGCTGGGGGTGAACATAGCACAATGAACTCATGGCATGCCAATCAACCAAAGTGCTGATGCGCATCCCGCTTGAGTGAGATCGAAACCCCTTCCTTGGTGGCACTTTTAGCATCAAGGAAATGTCCCATCTTCTGGCCTGAGCAGCTTCCCTGCCGTGTGGCCCCCCGGCTCAGGCCCCAGAGTCTGCATTGTGGCGCCGTGGCCTGCAGCTTTTGAGGTACCCCTCCTGATGGCCCAACTCCCCCCTAATGATGGGGCTGGCAGTCCGTGAGCCCCGTGAACCACAGCCTGAGACTGGCTAGGTGGTCTCGATGGTCCGCTCTATTACGACGCCAGCCCGTGGGCCCAATTCTTCTTCCATCCCTTCCATTGTCCACAATTCGATGTAGCTTTGCATCCCTAGCGACAGGGGAGCGTCGCCTAGAGTCTAGACGACCCGATGGTGTCCGTCCCACATCTAGCTAGGAATGGGGACTTGCAAGCCGCCAGCCGCTTGAGCTTCATGGGTTTGCAACACCGTCACAGAGTGATTTTCTCGTTTCTTCGCCTTGCTGGGACGCCAAATTTGGCGTCGCACCGACTTGTCGGCCTTTGGCCCCACCGATCCACGACCTGATGGCCCAACGCCCAGCTTGCGGCCACACACCCTCACACCTCACACAGCACTCACTCTCTTGCAAACTCTCCACTGCTCAACTCCATGCTGTCGCCCTCGCAATCCCCAGAATGCCGGCCTCTTCTCGCCCTCCGGCTCTTTGACTGTACAGTCCGCCCGTTGACACCACCCCCCCCTCCGTCCCGAATGACGCAGGCCGCCCGCCCTAGCTGCCATGCTTGACTGACAATCCTAGCACGCAGACGACAGTTTTGAGGAGGAAACCTAGCACTTTACCCTGGCGCGCCTGATGCTGATTCGACGCCTGTTGCAATTCCACGGTTTGCGGCCATTACATATGCTGGTACCAAAACACCCATGCACCATGCTTCTTTATTGCCTTGTGCCTCCCCTGGTCCACTCCCAGATCCATGGCAAGTTGATCTTGCTCAAACCGCTAGGCTCGATTTATCCTTCAAGCCATCGATTGCCCCATGTTTCGTTGCTCCCTTGAAGCCCCTTGGGGACTGTACCTCCACTCCACGATACATAACCCAGGTCGAGCCCTTCTCGGGACCTTCTAAGTCTATCATACTCAAGATATAATCATAACCGACTCCCAGCTTCCAGACGATTCTTAGCATACTCTACCACAAGCATCCCTTCTGGCTACTTTGTTTTATATCGTTACCTTGCGGATTAGCACCGATATCGACTCAACCACCAAGATGATGCATCCACTCTTTGGCGTGCAACCAGCAGGGTCTCTACCTGTCACCTATCCCCAAGAATCTATGCTTGACGACCCGGCTCGACAGATGGCTTGCTCTCAAGCCTCACGGAGGTTTTCGAGAGGATCCAACGGACAACGCTCTGGGGGTGCTATGAGGGTGGCCAAGCCCAGCAGTGCCAACAACAGCCCTCGCTCATCTGGCATCATGACTCGCAGAAAGACCCTCATGAACGATGGCAACTCGCAACGTCGGCGACAACAGGTCATGGACCAACTTTCCATGTTTTATGAGGCCGAACAACAACAGCATGCTCCACGACCATCCCGCCCTGTAAGCTGGCATCCGAGCTCCTATGGTCAACAGCCTCCGGCCCAGGCTCAGCAATCCATATACGCATTCACTCCGGGCAATGGCTATGCCGACCAGCAGGACACCTACGCCAACTATCCCCATTACTCTCCCATGATGGCTTCAACATCGTGCAACACGTCTCCCTTGGCTTTCTCTCACCTTTCACTGCCATACCAAACCGCCGACAACATGCCATACTACCCTTACCAGGGCACAGGCATAGCTCAGCACTCACCAGCTGCATGCTCGACCATAAGCTCCCATCAGTATACCACAGAGACAGCTCCACCCAATGATGCAGCCCACGAGGGCACGGCATATAGCAATGGATGGGACTGGAACACCTTCATCATGCATGGATACAGCTCGACAACACCCCCTACCCCTGAAGCACCGCCTCAGGTACAACTCTCCCAGCCAGCCATGTCCGAAGACATCCCCTATCAAGCGCTTGAGGAAAATCTCGAGGAAGAGGGAGAAATTCTTGTTGGAATGGGCCTGTATGATGCCCCGGACAAGTATGAAGAAGACCCACAGCTTAACAACTATCGATCCACGGTTTCTTCATTGCTTGGATCAAGCTTCAGGAGCTATGAGCCCAAAGGCAAGGGCTTGAAGCTCGAGGAGACTTGGGAACCTCCGAAGTCTGACGGTGAAGACGGGGATGATGAGGAAGATGAGTAAGAACAGAAAGAGCACGAATCGAAGTCCACTACCGACAGACTTTAATGTGGAACTACTCATGAGTAATGACACAAGCAATGTATCATATGGTGTTATCATAGTCGGGCAAACCGATGTTTTTCTGGGAATATTGGGGTGCAAAAGGACGGGACTCAGGTCAAGGCCAGGCGTAAGCGTTTTCATTTTTGGGACGGGAATGGGACACAGCGCGAACTTTGACGATTATACATGGACTCAGGCTAGAATACCCGTGCGAAATAGCACAGATGAGCAGAAGTGTAGCTGAGCAGGTAGCGCAAGCAAATGAATCAAATCATGAACACAAGAAAATACTTTGCTATAACAATCACAACTGTGCACCGACATTTGTATAGACCCTTGCCAGATGCACTCACTATAGATCCGACATAAGTAGCAAATAAGACGCACACATAACATAACACAAGAGCATTGAACTGACTGAAAGGTAGCTGGGTCTTGTGCCTTTTGGATGAGCTTCTACCAGAGCCTTCAGTATGATGAAACTTGAGGTGTTTTCCTCAACCCGTGGTCTGAAAAAGGGTTGGCGGGAGAAGAGCCGCACTTTTAGGGTGGGTTATCCCTGCTAGACATGTGGTCCGGGCACTTCCGGTAGCAAGCGAGAGCTCAAAACATGACGTTTCATTGGCTAAAAACTCAGATTCCGATCCATACCCCGCTTGTTCCCCAGCCCTGTGTTGTGGCTGATAAAAGGCTGTGTGTGGCTGGCCTCACTGCCTCATCACGTTAAGCCGACCCGAACCTTTTTGGCCGTTACCGGAGTCGACCCCGCCAACAAAAGTCTGAAACTCTTTTGGCGGGGCAGCTTTTGCGAGGGAGTCACCAAACGAACCAAACCACAACAACATCAACTCAAGATAAACCAGAATTCCATCAATCATCATGGCGCAACAATCGGTTTTGATGCTGGGAGCGGGCTTCGTCACCCTCCCCACTCTCTCTGTTCTCACTGAGTCTGGCATTCCCGTCACTGTTGGTAAATAAGTCTAAACCCCAGACGTGATGTTGCGGTCCGCAAACTGACTTCTTGCAGCTTGCCGAACTCTCGAGTCTGCCAAGAAGCTTTCCGAGGGCATCAAGCTCGCGACCCCCATCTCACTCGACGTCAGCGACGATAAGGCTCTCGATGCTGAGGTTGCCAAGCACGATCTCGTCATCAGCTTGATCCCCTACACCTTCCACGCCCTTGTCATCAAGTCGGCCATCCGCAACAAGAAGAATGTCGTCACCACCAGCTACGTCTCCCCCGCCATGATGGAGCTTGACCAGGAGGCCAAGGATGCTGGCATCACTGTTATGAACGAAATTGGTGTAAGTTGATATGCATGCTTCTGCGAAAGATTGATACTAATTAGACATCTTTTAGGTTGACCCTGGTGGTAAGTTGTCATACCAGAGAACAAATAGCTTACATGTATGAGGGCAGCTCGCTAACCCAACAATATAGTCGACCACCTTTACGCTGTCAAGACCATCGAGGAGGTTCACCAGGAGGGTGGCAAGATTCTTTCCTTCCTCTCCTACTGTGGTGGTCTCCCCGCTCCCGAGGTCTCTGGTAACCCTCTCGGCTATAAGTTCTCCTGGTCTTCTCGCGGCGTGCTCCTCGCTCTGCGAAACGCTGCCCGTTACTACCAGGATGGCAAAATCGTCGATGTTGCCTCCAAGGACCTGATGGGCACCGCCAAGCCCTACTTCATCTACCCTGGCTTCGCCTTTGTCGCCTACCCCAACCGTGACTCTACCCCCTACAAGGAGCGCTACAACATCCCCGAGTGCCAGACCATTATTCGCGGTACTCTCCGATACCAGGGCTTCCCCCAGTTTATCCGGGTTCTTGTCCAGATTGGCTTCCTCGACGACGCTGCCCAGGAGACTCTGTCGCAGCCCATTGCCTGGAACGAGGCCACCAAGCTCATCGTCGGCGCCAAGTCCTCCAGCGCTGCCGACCTCGAGTCTGCTATCACCTCCAAGGCCACCTTTGACTCCCCCGAGGATCAGAAGCGCATCCTGAGCGGTCTCCGATGGATCGGTCTCTTCTCCGACGAGAAGATCACCCCCCGCGGCAACCCTCTTGACACCCTCTGTGCCTCTCTCGAGAAGAAGATGCAGTTCGAGGAGGGCGAGCGCGATCTCGTCATGCTCCAGCATAAGTTTGAGATTGAGCACAAGGACGGCTCCCGTGAGACCCGCACCTCGACCCTCGTCGAGTTCGGCGACCCCAAGGGCTACTCCGCCATGGCCAAGCTCGTTGGTGTTCCTTGCGCCGTCGCTGTCAAGCAGGTCCTCGACGGTACCCTGTCTGAGAAGGGTATCCTGGCTCCCATGAGCGGCAAGATCAACAACCCTATTATCAAGGAACTCAAGGAGAAGTACGGTATCTTCTGTGTTGAGGAGACTGTCTCATAAATGCGGAATAAGCTTGCTATCGCGTTGGGATAGCGCAAGATAAAAAGTTAGCACAGACAAAATTAAAGTGAATAAACATCAACCACGAAAACCTATGGACGCCTCAAAATAGCATTAATGTGGCATTGTGATGCTTTGATATTTTGCCTCACTGTTTGATAAATATATGGTGGACGTGGTAACCTTGTTTTATATCTAGCTGAGCGCTGGAAAATTATTTCATCCTGACAGATACAAAGACCAGACCCCACGCTCAGCTTTTTAAACTAGCCACACAAATCTTATAAGATCGTGTATTGGGCTTATGCCACTGAAGATTGAAGAGCACTGTCGTATCGATCCCGAAAACGGTGCTAAATGGTGCAGTACATCTTTACGCCGTGGCGCGATCGCTATGAACTTTTGGTCGTCCGAGAACAGCTGTACACCTCATTCGAAGGCATCAACGCGCCAGACTCAGAGCCAAAACTCCAGGATGGCGCACATGTCGAGTCTAGAGAGGCCATTCGGTCTCGGAGAGTAGCCGACGATAAGGAAACGCGGAGGAGACAACACCAGGCGGTCGCACGGGTATCAATGTGGATGCAGCGAGGAAACTGTCCTCACACGATTGAGTCGACAGCGCTCTTGATGGCGGCGACGCTGAGCGATCGGGAAGCAGCTGCTGGGGAAAACGCCGCCTCCTCAGCGTATTCTATACGAGCCGCGTACTCGGCTGCTTTTAGCCGGTGAGTTTCATCTACAGCTGAGCGTATGGGAGAAGCCTCACACGTCGTCTCAGATTCGTCACTGGTATGCTCGACAGCCACCAACACAAGCAGCGCAAGCAGAGCATGTACTCGATAGCAAAGAAGATCGGACTGCCGGCTACCTTTGTTGAGCTACGGCACCAGTCTACGCATGAGCAGCTGCCCTCGCTGGCGAAGCTGCGCACTGCAGCCCCGAAGGCTCTGCTCTGGCTCTGGAATTACTACTGGAAGAATCTCGGCGATGGCGGCAGCGATGCGTGCCGCGCGGCTGTGCTGAGTTATCTGCGCGAGGGGGACACGGCAAGATTAGGAACCATGGTTCTCGAGTTTGAGAGGTGGCCGAGGGAGCGTGTGCTCAAGACGGTGGAAGAGGTCAGAGGCAGCCTGCCGGGGAACCAGGTGTTTCTGAAGTGCGCCGAGTTGACACAGCGGCTGAACGAGGAGAGGGAATCCGACCGAGTTCAAGCTGTGGATATGACGATGCAGGATACAGAAGCTCCAGGACTCGGCGAAGGACAGAAGGAGACGACAGAGATCGATGAGGACTTTGGGTGGTCGCAGTTTGAGGGACCTTGGATACCCAAGCCCATTGGCATCGTCTGATGCCTTTTCAGGAGATGGATACCTATTTAATACCCCAGTAAGCAAAGATAATACTGCTATTGGTGATGTGGCTACCTGTAAATCGCAGTGATATTTAGATGAATTACGTTGGGTTACGCCGGGGGATATCACGTGCCGTCGCCCGCATCTAACGTCATGATGCCGAGAGTCATGATCGCTAATATACTGGGAAATATTACAAAGCGTCACACCCCATTCGACCTTATCCTCTTACATGCACCTTTACCTATAAATCTCTACCTGCATACTTACCCATACCTATGTATAGACTCGCTGCCAAGCGATCGTTTTCCGTCAGAAAGAACCTTGGATTCCTTTCCACCGCTGTACGTCAATTGTCCATGTAAGGCGACTTATTGCTAAGCCGAGGCAGCTCGTCACATCCCGCGCCATGCATATCCAGTCGATACCCATGTGTAAGTTGAGCATCTCGGGGATACATCGTGCTCTAGATGTGACTGTGTAGAGAAAGCTAACTTTCACAGGGGAGGGTAGCCACAACAACTACGCCTACCTGGTGGTCGATGACAAATCTAAGGATGCTGTGATTATCGATCCCGCAAACCCTCCGGAGTATGTGAGGCGGTGTTGAAGCGTTGCATGAACCTTTGGTTGACGTTCATTCTACTAGGGTTACACCAGTCTTGAAGGATGCTATCCAGGCGGGCAAGATCAACCTGACGGCCATTGTCAATACCCATCAGTGAGTACTAGTCTATTACCGCTCTACAGCACAAGCTGACATACCGTCTCAGCCATTGGGACCATGCTGGAGGCAATAAGAAGCTGGTAAGCTACATCAACGTATATATGTATTATTGCGGTGCTAACTTGAACAAGCTGGAACAGCTTGGCACACCGAAGCTAGACATCATCGGCGGCAAGGACTGCGATGGTGTTACAAAGACGCCAGGGCACGGCGAGACCTTCAAGCTGGGCGATATCACCGTCAAGGGCGTGCACACGCCCTGCCACACCCAGGACAGCATCTGCTTCTTCATGGAGGATGGAAAGGACAAGGCTGTGTTTACTGGCGACACCCTCTTCATTGGCGGTAAGTTTAGCGGTTCATGAGGGCTGACAAGAAGACTGACAGTGTGAGTAGGTTGCGGAAGATTCTTTGAAGGATCTGCCGCAGAGATGCACGAGGCTCTGAACAAGCGCCTTGCGGCCCTGCCGGACGACACCGTGGTTTACGTGAGTCTGCTGGCAAGGAAATGGGTTCTCCCCTGTTCTGACATGAGTATAGCCCGGGCACGAGTACACAAAGTCCAACGTCGAGTTTGCAGCCTCGGTCTCGCAGCGCGACGCGGTGCATAAGCTTCACTCCTTTGCCGAGAACAATAAAGTGACGACTGGAAAGTTCACGATCGGAGATGAGAAGGTATGATGATGCCTTTCGTCAACAGTTGAAGCAACGCTAAATCATTGTCTAGGAACACAATGTGTTTATGAGAGTCAAGGTCCGTTAAACACGAGAGCCGCGATGGTTATCTTGGGCCAAGCTAACAGTCAGTACTTGTAGGACCCCGAGATTCAGAAGATTACAGGCGAGACCGAGCCTGTGGCTGTCATGACTAAGTTGAGAGAGATGAAGAACAACTTCAAGTGAGTAAGTATTATAACACGTCATGTCTAGTTGGATGGAATAAACTGATCCGTGGACAGGCCTCCCGAGCCAAAGATTTAGGTACTGTTCAGCTGGGCTTGGAGTAGAGGTGCAGAGGACAACGATGGAGCATGTCACGGCGTATGTGGAGCGAGGATGATCAGGAAGAGGCCAACGATGACCATATTTGAATTGACAGATATTGATTTCACCATGTGTTATGTCTCCATGGATCGCTTGGCACCAGTCTCAAAAGACACGGCGTCGCTTGCTACCCAATGGAATCACATCGTTTGAAGATTGACGTGACTTGTTTTCATCTTGCTTCACTGTCCACACTTGCTCGCTGTAGTAAATTCAAAGCGGCAAGCTCTAGCATTTTTAGAAGCGGGTGTTGTTGTTGTTGGTGTGATCTCGAGATAGTAGCTTCATCGGCCGAGGCCCGACACGGCAGATTATCCAGAGATTGCAAGACCAATTGCGTTCTGGACACCGGATGTATACATACCTGAGAGCCCATTGCTAATCGTTATCCTCAAAAGGATACGCAGATGGCGCTGATCCGGTGCCAAAGCATTGAAAAGTCACTCTGATCTGGTCATGTTGGAAGATGAAGAGAGATGGTTTGGAGCTGTTCAGAAAATTTAAACAAGAACCCGTCGTGAACCCGGCCCGTACAGTACATATACCTCTAAAAACGGCCTTTACACACTGTCCACGACCGCCGCGCAAATCCCCAGCCATCATCACTTACTAAATCCGTGACATCAGCAACCGTGAATTGCGTCGTAAGCCGCCCTGTTAACAGCCCCCTCGTCCTCAAAGAAAGCGTACATGGTACACACTCATAAAGCCTCCGTCTCCGAGAGATGAAAAACCAGTTGCTGACAGAGCCACGCAGCCTCCGAAGCGCAAAGCAGCCGCCAGTGGAGCCGCGCCCAAGGCGCGCCAGTCCAAGCTCGCAAAGGAGCACAACGTCTCGGCGCAGGAGGAGGGCGAGATCCGCGAGGCATTCAGCCTCTTTGCTGAGCCCATGGACGGAGAGAAGCACGGCGTTTTGCCCATTGAAGACGTCAAGTCCGCGCTCATGTAAGTGTCCCCCCCCTCCCGCGAGAGCCATCCAGATCTCTGGCTGATACTCGCGTCGTTTGTAGAGCTCTCGGTGTCCCGCCCTCTTCGTCGGCAGAGCTCAAAGAGTTCGTCTCCATCCTCGATCCCGAGTCCGACGGCTACGCGACCTTTGAGCCCTTCTTCGCCATCTGCGCGCTGAAGTTCCACTCGCGCGAACACAACTCGGACGCCCACCGTTCAGAGGTCGAGGAGGCCTTTCGGCTGTTTACGAATGGCCAGGATGGGCCCATCACATTGGCACATTTGCGGCGTGTGGCTGCCGTGCTCAAGGAGGATGTCGACGAGGAGTTGCTCAAGGATATGATTCTAGAGGCGAACGGCGGCGTGGGCGTCGCTAGAGGTGTGGGCGTTGACGAGTTCGATGGCGTCATGAAAAGCGCAGGAGTCTGGAGGTGAGGGTTTGCACATCTGCTACGAGTTACGAAGAAACGACTATATACATGCGGGCGTTTGGAGTTGTCAAGCGGTTGAAACAAAAGGATTATCAGGGCATCAATTTGCTACTTGGGGCGTGGCCTGGTATCACAACTTCTTTTGGCAGAGTATGGGACGGCCACCGCAATCGTATTTGCACGGAGGTAAGTTCTCTTCGAACTATGCCACTGTGTTCCAGGCTGCTGACTTTCGGCTTTACAAGGCGTGTAAGACTTGTCTGCTTGTACATAATGAAAGCTCTCGTAGAAGGCACCGACTACTCCAAAGCATCTGTAGCGCTATTGGGAAAGGCCAGCACTGCGGCCATTGTTTATCAATTTGGAGTATTAGAAGGATGTCCCTCTAGATATATGATCCTGACTATATAACCCCGCCTAATAAGAAACGCCTTGGCTGATGCAATCCCCTCCGCCAGCGATGGGATGTTGGGCGTGTTTCCGGCACCTGTAGTGCCCTAAACTATATTCGAAAAAATACCAAGCAGAGGTCGTAACTTCATAAATCATTGTGGCGACTGGACCGTCACCTCGGGTTGTTCAGCCGGAGCGTCACCTACCTTGGGCGCTGCAGATTTCTGCGCAGCCTCCTCGCGTTGTCGGGAGTCGAGGACCGCCTGTAGCTCGGGGGGAGGATTAAAACCGGCATGATCGGAATGTCTCTTGTAGAAGTAGGCATCGGCTTTAGGGCGCAATTCGGCCGGCAGTTCCTCCATGACACAGGCGAGGATTGCATCAACCGAGTTCTTTTTGGAGGCGTCGCGGTGCCAGATGGTGATGAGGTGGGCGTTGAAACGAACCGAAAGGCCGACGCCGCAGAGCTGGTCATCTGTTGGTTTCTTTATTAGCCGATGTTGCTAGCTAGTTATAAATTATAACATACCATCATCAAGAACGCTTTGTAGCTTTTCGCCGATAGCTAGAAGCTGTACACGGGTCCAGACGTCGGGTCCATTGTTCTTTGGGACGCGAAAGGTCCAGCTGCCACCAAGAATGTTGCGACGATCCTCCCAGATGGGCCGGAAGCCCTGCTTGAACAGATAGATGGACTCGCGCATCTTGATCTGATCAGTTGGCGTATTGTTGGCATATCGCCAAAAATCCTGGACAGACTCTATCTGGGTGCCGAGCTGCTCGAGGTGAGAGTTGTACTGGGCTTCCCCACCCTCGGCGCTCGGCTGCTCCTTGGAGGGACGGTCAAAGTAGACATTCCAGTAATGCTGCGTTGGCAACGGTCGCATCGTCTTGAGGAAGTTCCGCTTCGCATCATCTCGCTGGTCGGCCGGGGAGTTGGCGCCGTCGGCGGTCTCCTGAGGGCCAGAGAGGCCGCGGGTGAAGAGTGGTAGGCGCGAAGACATGATGGCGGATGAGGGGTCGAGCGACTGAGAGACCAGAAAGAGTATGTAACTTAAGCGTTGCGTTAGAGACTCGAAGAAAGGGAGACGGTGAATAAAAACGAGTGTATATACGGAGTAAGATTTCTGATGGTTTGTTCAAGTTTACATCAAACTGCGGAGATGAAGGAGGAGGTCGGGTCCTACCTACCTGGTCGAGCTGTAACCTGTATCCGTAACGGTAGCTGGGTTGGTTGTCTGGCGGAAGGAACGACTGAGGGGTCACGTCAGACAAATGCGGATTAGTTGGGACAGCGCATAACTAGAAGCCGCCCCTTATCTGCGTAACTACGGATAGGCCGCGCCTACCTTGGCAGGCACAAAACGGTTACCAGGATATACTCCGTAGTTAGCAGGTAAGTTACTGTACGGAATAAGTTATGCGGTAGACTACTAACCAAGTTAGTAGGGAGTGACTTGGTGGGTAACTAACTAACTAACTTGATGAGCCCGATAATTATGGAGGTCGTATGTTTCACTTTGAGCAGTAGTTAAGATTTGGTGGGGAAAGATAGAGAGTCAACTCGAGACCAGAGAGAGAGACCAGCCAAGTTGAAAACAAGAATATAACTTATTGGGGGAAATCAAAGAATCTTAAAAGGAAATCACCCGGAGTGAAACTCGGCAATGCTGAGATGGTACGCAACGTCATTTGTACAAGAGAAAACAATGGTTGATTGATGATAACCAATTGTGCCTGGAAATATACCGGTCGTAAGCAACCTACCAAGCTCCAAAGGCTCAAAGGAAGCAAACAACGAGCTGTAAGGAAGACTCAGCAGTGAGTAAGCTGGACCATCAGAGAAATTGTGAGTATTAGTTAGATAAAGAACTCCCTAGTTAGTATCCAGTCAACTAGCCAAAGTGAGTCTTGGGCTTTAATAGTTAACTTAGTGTCAATGTCGGAGAAATTGCCTTCGGATTCTGAGCCGGATCGACTCTAATAATGCTAGGGCCCGATGAGCCCGATGACAGCAACGGCCCATCTCGACGGAGAGTTTTCACCCGACAAGCAATTCCCTGCTACGTATCTGCATCCAACGCGGTAGTTCAGTGTGAATATTTACCGTCTAACAGTGACCTCGGCATCGCTGGTGGTTGGTGATAGCGCCACCAGTCACGTCGTGCCAGCTTGATAGAAAACTTCCAACTTCAGGGCGCAGTTACAATACGAGTGAAACCAGGGACACTCAGAGTGTTATACGTACTCAGAAGGCCTGTCTACAGCTCGCCTGAACTGACCCAAGCACGTGGTTGGGAGGCTCACCATATCCACCAGAACAGAACCCCTTGCTGACAGCTTCTTTTATTAACCTTACATTGAAGCTCTGTAGCTAAACCGTACGAGAGCGTTCATCCATGTCATGAACCCGCTCTCTGGACCCGATGGCGGAAATGATGCAGGGGTTTAAAGCCCCCCCTACCTCACCACCACCGAGGGAGCTATTCCTTGGCAGACTTTTTGAAACACCACCACCACAGCCTTTCCACCAGGCGATTGCTTGCCTTGTTCATCCGGGTCAGTCAACCGAGATGGACCAGGGTGTCTTGGGTCCCTTCCATTGAGGTCTCGGTCTCTCGGCGCTGCGGTGGGCTCTTCGAAGATGGGTCTACGCTTCCACCGACACGGCTATCACGGCTCTTTCGAAGGGGAAAAATACCAAGATGACCCGCATGAGCTGGTTCGCCTGGTCTTGGACAAGTTCCATCAATCAACGACCACGATGGAACTCTTGGCTGATCGCAGGGACCTCGCGAGGCTTCATGAGAGTCCGGCGGAGGAAGGACAGTGGCATGTATCGAAGCTATATATAAAGAGCCATTGCCGTGACTCTCTCAGTCGGAGTCCTTCTATCATCAGTCTCATACTTGCAAACCATTCTTCTCTGTCCTGGAATCCTGGCTTGATTCCAACATCTTGTGCTTTCCCTCCCGAACAACCATCATCCACCAACACCATCCATCATGAAGTTCACTACTCTTGCTGTTGCCGTCATGGGCATGCTTCCCTCGGCCATGGCCTGCAACGGATACACTGGCGGTATCCCCAAGGCTACAGCCCACCACTCCAACAACAAGTACATCGAGGTCAAGGCTGGCCAGACCTTTGACGGCAAGTGGGCCAAGTATGACCGCGGCAGCGGCGCTTGTAAGCAGCAGAAGGAGGGCGGTAAGTCACATCTCCATGATCCAGTATCGATGCCATATCGGACAAAGCAACATGTGTTCAGGAACTGACCTGTCTCGACTGCCAGGTGAGAAGGACGCTGTCTTCCTGCTCCACGAGGGCGCTACTCTCAAGAACGTCATCATCGGCAAGGACCAGGCTGAGGGTGTTCACTGCAAGGGCCACTGCACTCTCGAGTACGTCTGGTTCGAGGACGTCTGCGAGGACGCCATCTCCATCGTAAGTGACTTTCTACACGGAGCATGTTACCAGTATCTGACAAGTCCTACAGAAGAACGACAAGGCTGGCAAGGAGTCTTGGATCATCGGCGGCGGTGCCTATCACGCCTCGGACAAGGTCATCCAGCACAACGGCTGCGGAACCGTCAACATCATCAACTACTACGTCGAGGACTACGGTAAGCTGTACCGATCTTGCGGCAACTGCAAGAGCCAGTGCAAGCGCAACGTCTATATCGAGGGTGTCACCGCCAAGAACGGTGGCGAGCTCGCTGGAAGTGAGTCAACTCCAAACAATCCTGTTCAGTCACCCACAGCTAACTCTTTGCTAGTCAACGCAAACTACAAGGATACCGCCACCCTCAAGAACGTCTGCTCCGATGCCAAGCAGAAGTGCAGCATGTACAACGGCTGTGCTGGTGGCTGCGAGCCCAAGAAGCTCGGAGCCTGCCCCGCTTAGACGATGTCTTGACTTGGTACTTACTGATGGAGATGTAGTTATGTGTGTGTATGGGTTCGTCATGGGCCTTTGGTGTGTTATAATTCTTGTATCTAATCATGTTTTACTCTATAATTTTCAAGTTGAGGCGGTGTTTACCGTACATTGTAAACCATGTGCTATCAAGTCTCAAGGTTGAAACTAACTAACTAACTAACTAACTGTTGCTGAGCCTTTGCAGACGAACTCCTGGTGTCATGGCTGTTGGAGGGATGCGATCCCAAGTCAGAGGACTCTCTTCAATGACTCCACCGCGGGGCAGGCCTGTCATGACAACCTCACTTCAACATTGGCATCGAGCCATCAGATCTCAGGCTAAAACTGCCTACTCATTGCACGTACAAGATGGCACACGATGCCGAGCCTGAAGAGGCCATCACCAAAGATGAGATTCATGGAGAGGAGCCTCCACCAGAGACGACACGCCGCAATGCCTGTACGCACACTCGCAGCACGAACAAGCCCAATCTCACAGAGTCGCAGTCACAGAGCTCATGACCTCGAAGCGAAAGGCACCCCCGTCCAACCCCCCTGCACCGAAAACATCCCGCGGTGGGAACCCCTTCAAGGACCGCATGGGATTGGGCGCGTATCTCCAGGACCCAGCCTCATACCCATCATCGCGAGTCCTCTACCACAGCGACTCCTTTGTCGCCATCAACGATCGCTACCCCAAGGCCTCCATCCACACGCTTCTCCTCCCCCGCTCCGAGGCGCACAACCTCCTCCATCCCTTCGACGCCCTCGACGACCCGGAATTCCTCGCCAGTGTCAGGGCCGAGACGGCGCGCCTCAAGGCCCTTGTCGCAAAGGAGCTTCAGCGCAGACTTGGCGCTGGAAGCCGCAGCGACGCCGGCAGACAGGCCGTTCTGGATGGAGACGCCGAGCCGGATGAGAGCGGGGAGCTGCCGCAGGGCCGGGACTGGGCAGACGAGGTCATCGCGGGCGTCCATGCCGTACCTAGCATGCGGCATGTACACGTGCATGTTCTATCGCGTGAAATGTTCTCGGATGCGCTGCGGCATCGGAAACATTATAATTCCTTCAACACGCCGTTTCTGGTGAGTCTGGACGATTTCCCGCTTGCGGCCAGTGATCCTCGCAGAGATACCAAGGAAGAGGCGTATCTACGGTGGGATTTGAAGTGCTGGAGGTGCGGTCGTAACTTTGGAAATCAGTTTCAGAGGTTGAAGGAGCATCTCAAAGATGAGTACGAGACGTGGAAGAAGCTCTGAGGCACCCATTGTGATAAGATCATGAATAATGGGAAAATGTGCCGGCTTTTCCCAGAAAGATAGATAAAACGACGATATCCCGATAACTCCTTTAGAGCAAGACCCAGTGATTACCATGCCACCCATAAACCTGGTCCCGTTATATCACCCAGTGCCATTATCTCAAACGATATATGCCTGTCAGCCCCGTCACCTTTCTTGGTCATTCTGCCCTTGGTCTAAGAATGCCACGATCGTCGAACATCAACTCCAACTCTCAAAGTTCCTCATCTGACCCCTACAATCATCAGCTAGATATCTTTTAGAGGCTGGACAGCCATGGATATGAACCGACCTCGGCAGCAGGCGACTTGTCCGAGTCTGCTGCGGGGATGTCGTCACCGTTATCGGCTTCGTCGTTGTCGTCGGCTGCTGTATGTTGAGCATGTTTTCGCTTTTGATCGTGAGGCGAATGGGGTTGTTCCTTACCATTTTCAACAGCGTCGAGCTCCTCGTCTTGTTCAACCTCTTCGTCCTGAATCTTGGGGGGATTCTTGGCAGGTCGGCCGCGCTTCTTCGGCGCTCCCGTAGCCTGCTTGGGCGCGGCGGGAGCAGCATCGGCAGATTTGGCAGGTCGACCACGTCCTCGCTTGGGTCTGGCAGCCGCATACTCCGTCTCCTCTGCGGACTTCACAGGCTTCTTTCCAGATCCCTTGGGGCGGCCACGAGGACGACCGCTGGGAACGTAGGCAGGCTTGGGGGCTTTTCCCGTGGGAGGGCGGCCACGACCGCGCTTCACTGGGGTGTCGGAGTTCTTGGTGACCCCAGCTGCTGACTTGGGAATGTGAGGCGAAGTGCTTGACTTGGTCGCGACAACATCTTCCTTGGTGCGCGCCATGATGCGACAGACTAGCTAACGTTAAGAGATGGAGAGAAAATAGGCAAATTGAGTGGAAGTGAGAGATGAAAAAAAATCACAAAAATTTACACTAGCGAGTACGACCTTTTAAAAAGCTAGAAAGCGTACAGCGAAGATGCGCTGGGTGAATTATTGGTGATGGTGAAGGAGAAGAGCCTGGATATCAATGGCGATGGGAGTCGCGTTCTACCGTAAGTATGGGAGCTTACTGGAGGTTGGCTGCACGCGCCCGCGTCAGAGTGGCTTGCAGCAAGGCTGACAGAATAATATCAGTCACGTACGGGGCTTTGAGGGGGGCTGCTGAAAGATATTTCTGTCATACACGAGCCACTGCACTATACTCGAGACGGAATAGCACTGCCGCATGCATTGGGCAACCTGGCCCAAGCTCTTTCCTCTTCCCCCGGTATAATGGAGCCTGTGGAACCAGTCAAAGCTGGAAAGAAGAAGGACAGGGCCCCCCCTGTAGCTTCCCTGGCAACGCGCATGACGCTGGTAAACAAACCGCACAAAGAAAGGAAAAGGCGGAAGGAGGAATGCCATGTGGCTTATCCTTCGCCATCGACTTTTTGAGACTATTCACGACGTCAACCAGACACTGTTGATGATGGCCCTAGATTCTCGACTTATGCCCGCTGTCGCATCCTCCTCTGAGGTTCGTGCAGTTCAATCCTCGGCTTCGACGCCTTCTTTGCGATCCCGCGATGGGACTTTGCCTATGCTTGCCAGGATGGACGGAGGAGGCAACGTCAAGGTTGTTGTTCGAGTGAGGGCTTTCCTCAGACGAGGTGAGTCTAGAGAGATGCTCTACTGGTCATGATCCCGCTGTCTAACCTTCTGCGTCAATTCTATAGAGCTCGAGCGACAGGCAAGATGCCTCATCGAGATGGATCCCATCACTCAGTTAACCACGCTCTTTGCCCCCGACGACCAGGACCCAGTTGCTGCAAAGCTCAAGACCCGGAAGGTCATCGAGGAAAAGAAGTTTACCTTTGACAACTCCTTCTGGAGCCACAACACCGACGACAAGCACTATGCGCATCAGGAGGACGTCTACAACAGCTTGGGCGAGGACTTTCTCGACCACAACTTTGAAGGCTACCATACCTGTATCTTTGCCTATGGACAGACCGGTTCTGGAAAGAGTTACACCATGATGGGTACACCCGACCAGCCTGGCCTGATTCCCAGAACCTGCGAGGACTTGTTCGAGCGCATCGACGCCGCCCATAGCGAAAACTCCAATGTAGCCTACAACGTCCGCGTTTCCTACTTTGAAGTCTACAACGAGCACGTTCGCGACCTGCTGGTTCCCGCTGTGCCAACCAAGGCGCCCAACTACCTCAAGATCCGCGAGTCGCCAACCGAGGGCCCCTACGTAAAGGATCTCACCGAAGTACCTGTGCGGAATATTGATGAGATTCTGCGCTACATGAAGATGGGCGATATGTCTCGTACCACAGCCAGCACAAAGATGAACGATACCAGTAGTCGAAGTCATGCTGTCTTTACCATCATGCTCAAACAGATCCACCACGACATGGAGACGGACGAGACGACAGAGCGCAGCTCCCGTATTCGATTGGTAGATCTCGCTGGTAGTGAGCGAGCAAAGGCGACTGAAGCCACCGGAGCCCGTCTGCGAGAGGGTAGCAACATCAACAAGTCGCTGACGACTCTTGGACGAGTTATCGCTGCTCTAGCAGATCCGAAAGCTGGACGTAGTGGCAAGCGCAAAGACGTTGTCCCTTACCGAGACTCCATCCTCACCTGGCTCTTGAAAGATTCGCTAGGCGGAAACAGTAAGACGGCCATGATTGCCTGCATTGCTCCCTCAGACTACGAAGAAACACTTTCAACTCTACGATACGCAGACCAGGCCAAGCGCATCCGAACAAGAGCCATTGTCAACCAGGACCACATCTCCACGGCCGAGAGAGACGCCCAAATTGCCGCCATGGCTGAAGAAATTCGTGTTCTTCAGCTTTCCGTCTCGGACTCCAGGCAGCAAGAGAAAACTGCCAAGGAGGCCGAAGAGAGGCTTGAAGAGTACCAAAACCGCGTCGCTGCCATGCAGCGCATGATGGAGGAGCGCAGCATGGTCGCGGAGAGTAAGATCAAGAAGCTCCAGACGGAGAACGAGGCCTTGAAGCTGCACCTGAAGCTCGCCATCGAGAGCCTCAAGAACCCGATCCCCGTCGTCGAGGTCAAGTCAGACCGAGGGGTTGACGAGCAGGCGGCAGAGGAGGACAAAGAGAATGCATCTGATTATGACGATGACGACGAAAATTACGACTCGGAGAGCACGGCGTACGGTGAAGAGGATGAGCTGCAAGAGGAGATGCAACGGTATCTCCAAGACATGGGCAACTTGCGGAAGCTGATCGGCGGAGACCTGACGAGGTTCAAGGACGAGGATAGCGCAAGGATGCCTCTGGGCTCGAGGGAGAACTTTTGATGTGATGGACGGGTGAAGATATCAACAGGAAGAAATAGCATGACAGGAGCAAGGTGTTTTGGGAGCGTTGGTTTGAATGACTGAACTGAATGTCTCATGTAGGTTATGCACAAAGGTTTCATAGCTTAAAGAGTTTTATCAAGTAATCTATCCTTTCTTTCTTGGTACCGCTTTTATGGACGTGAAAAGTGTATGTAACCTTACGATCTAACTAGTGTTGTGCCTTGTGTTTCCGAGCCCTTGGTATTTCTAAGCATGTTTCCAACTAAGGGGCGTCTAAACATCCATCCCATCCAGCTCAATCATCTTCCTCACCAACGTGATAACCTCATCATCCTTGACGCTCAGCTCAGGGCTCTCGACCTTTTTCGCAATCAGCTCGTCCACCATTCCCCTCAGCCTCGCGACGAGAACGCCGACTCGCGCCCATCCCCTAAGACGTAGCCATCCGTCGACGAGGAGACCGCGGCCCAGCGTGTCGAGCTCGATGGGGCCTGAGAAGAGGAGCAGCGTGTATGCGTTGAATGCTAAGTCACGGTTTTAGTCAGTTCACTTTCTTAGTTGGCGTGGGGAAAGGGCTTGATTATACGCACGCGTCAGGTCCCGGATAAAGATCTTGCTCGTCGAGATGAGGCTAAAATAAGCCATGTAGGCCGCATTGCCAGAGAACCCCTGGCTCCCAAATAGCGTGCTGCTCGGGTGCACGAACACCCTCCCGTTCTCCTGGTTAAAGTACTTGATCGACCGCGCCTCGGGGTCCAGCTCGACCGCACCCGACATAGAGCTCGCAAACTTCTTGTCGGGATACTGGATCCGGGCGATCTGGGGCGTGAATGCCGCCGCGACAAGCGCCCGTAGAAGCTGTGATGCGTCCACACTAGATCCACGGGCGTGGGCCTCGCTGGCAGCTTCAGAGGCTGGCACGATGCCCGTCTCTCCGAGCGCCGTGTAATACTGGGCTCGAGTGTTGGAGATGTCGGATAGAGTCTGAAAGTTGAGGAAGTTTTCCTCGCACCAGGACCGGACCTGGCGCTGAGGTATGCGATCCTGCATCAGGGCATCCCACTCCTGGAACGCCCGGAGATCGGTTATCAGATCGCCGTCGCCGCTGTAGAATGCCATCCGAGCTTCCTTTGCTTCGTCCCTCCTCTCCTGCGGAGACAGAAAGGGACTGCGCGTGCTCAAGATGGCAGCAATGGTCACACAGTCGTCCAAGCAGCCAAAGATGGCACCGAATACCATCAGCTTGCCACATCTCAGGTCCGCGGGCAACATGGCCAGCTGTTGACCCATAGCGGTCAACTCATCACCGTCAAGCGCTCCCATGCGCCGCAATAGCTTCATGGCACCATCGATAGCGGTTGCGTCAGGGGGCGTAGGAGATCGGCCCAAGAAGCCCGCAACATCCTTCATACCCATTGCGCGAACAGAAAGGCACAGCTGCTCCAGAGGCACACGACGGATCTCGGGCTCTGGCCGCTCGGGCATCTGCTGCTCCAAGTTCTGCGTGAAGAGCTTGTAGCATTTGCCCTCCTGGACACGACCCGCTCGGCCCCGTCGTTGCTTACAAGCTGCGCGCGAAGCCCATGTCTCCTCCAGCTTCCGCATATTATTTTGAACATCAAAGCTGGTCTCTTTGACTTTTCCGCTGTCAATCACCACGAGAATGTCGTCAATGGTGATGGACGTCTCCGCCACGTTGGTTGCGACCACGACCTTTCGTTTTCCGGGCGGAGAGCCACCAAATACTCTTTTCTGCTCGCGTGTCTCGAGTGAAGCGTGCAGAGGCAGAACATGGAGTGAACTGATTGCTTTCAGTGCACGGCAACATTGGTTGATCTCACCAACCCCAGGGAGGAAGATCAGGATGCCGCCAGGCTTCTTATCATACGATAATTCGTAGTCAATGGCTTCGACAGTGTCGACGAGTAGGTTGTAGTTGATGCGGTGGCCCATCTTCTGGATGATCTTGCCCATGGTTTCATCAGCAATGTATCCAACATCGGACTTGTCAATGCCATGTCCAGTCATCCGGATGACATCGTCTAGGTAGTACTCATCCACGGGAAACGTTCGACCCTCAATTTCAACCGTGCCTACACTGAGTCCCTCAGAGGCAAAGTAGTTCTTAAAAGTTGCCGCGTCAAGCGTAGCGGACATGAGAATAAGCTTGAGCATATCCTTCTTGGCCTTCATAACTTCGCGGATGAGGTTCAGTAAGAAGTCTGTATCGAGACTTCGCTCATGAACCTCGTCAATCACAACATGACTGACGTCCGCCAGAGACGCCACCACATCCTCTACCCGACCTCCCGAGGTCTGCAGACGTCGGAGCAAAACACCAGTCGTGACGAAAGTGATTCTGGTATCCTTTGACCTGCGAGATTCGCCTCGGATGGCGTATCCCACCTCGTCGCCCACCCGCGAGCATCGTTCTTCTGCCACACGATCCGCAAGTCCCAAGGCCGAGATTCGTCGTGGCTGGGTGACAATCATGTTCGCACAATCACCGAGGCCCTGCGCGTACAAGTCATCCAGAATAAACTGCATAGACTGTGTAGATTTTCCTGAACCTGTCTCTCCACTGATGATTGTGACGTGGTTGCTCCGAACGGTTCCGATGATGGCCTCCCGCATTCTCCACGCCGGTAGCTTCTGGCGCTTCGATATCATGTCCTTCAAGGAGGATGACTCCTGTCGTCGTAGCCATTGATCCCGAGTCCGCTGGTCCTTGATCCACTTGATTGCCTTTGGGGCACGAGATGGCCGCTTCTTTTGCGCAACAGCTGCGACAGGCTTGAACTCGGCAGCTGCTGATGAGACGGCGGAGATATCCAGGATCTTGCCAGGGTTTTCGATGATACCGTTGATGTTCTGCTGAATCCAGTCCATGGCCAGATATATCTTCATCGGCTCGTCGCGCAGAGACTCGTCGACGTGCTCGAGTGCTTTTCTGATGATGCTGAGCTTGATGTAGGACGGAAGGTTGGCAACGATGGACAATATTAAGTTTGAGGGGTATGTTGCAGGCCTGCGGACTTGTAAGGATGCTTCTAGGGTCTGTTGTCCATTCTTTACCGAGTCCATCTTGATGCGAATGATGTTGCTACCTTCACGTTCGAAGCCATCACCGTAAATGGCCTCAAGACTACCAACCTCCTCTTCCCACTGTTCTTCAGGAGAGCCAAGATCTAGGAAATCAGAATCGTCAGGGGACGAAGATTCGCTCGAGAAGAGCAAGTTCTGCAGGGTCTCGGCTGCCTTGTCCTCGTCTCCGCCTTGCTCATCAAGCACTCTTGTAGCCAGCTCGAGAGAGTACCCTGACTGCGCTAGACGCTTGATGATGCCCTCCCTCCTCAAGTTCGTTGCACCGACAGAGATGCCGGCTGAGTAACTCTCTGGCAAGGCCCATCGGGGCAGATCGTCTTCGGGGACGTGGATGAGCAGCCACTCAAGGGTCTCTTCTCGGTCTTTGCAGTATTCAACCGCCTCTTCAACGTGGCTCCGTCGGAAACCAAGCTTGCTTAGCTCTGTGACGATGGCATCCTTCTGAGGTTTTGACATGCGGACATCGTTGGGGTTCCATTTGACCCCAGTCCGTAGGAGAGTCTCGAGTTGCGCCCTCGTCTTCTTCCCCATCTCGACCTTGGGCGCAGTGGTCCATCCCTTCATGATGTTCGATCGACCAGGGCCGTTACCGGTGTTGCTCATGAGGACAAGGCCAGCTGCTCCAGGCAGCGCTGCTGCCTTGGCTTTGGCCGCCTCCATTTCCTTCCTCTTCTTGTCTGCGGCAGCCTTTGCCTCTTGGCGCTCTTGCAGTGCCTTGAATGGGTCTGCCTCGTACATCCAAGCCTTGCCCTCTTTAAGGTCTTGGACCTTGAGGGCCTGAAAGTCTTTCCATAGCGTTTTGTGGTCCGGTGGAAGAACCATGTGCTTGTTCTGCATGCTACACACCCGGAAGAGGGCATAGGTGGCCGCAGCATGCTTGGCTTCTAAAGCTGTCGGCCGCGTAATCAAATGTTTGTGAGTTGCTGGAATCTTGAAAGGGTCCAGCTTGATGAGCTCCTGCGTCTTGGGGTCCTTTGCACTCATTGTCACCCAGACAGAGAAACCGTCTGGGGTCTTTCGGGTGTCATAATCAGGCCTTTCCCATCTCTGCTTCTGGCAGTATTCGCTCAACAAATTGACTGGTAACTTTCCGGTCCATGATGAGCCTCCGATGAGCTGCTTCACTGTTGGTTTAGGAGGACCTGAAGGTGGTGCCTCGGGAGTCGAGGTCCCGGTCTTTTGTCCTTTCTTGCCCTTGCCTTGATCTTTAGTCGCAGCTGCGGGTAGCGGGTCAGAGAGATCGATCCCTTGGCTGCCTTTTCCCTTTCCCTTCTTCACCATGATGAGGCTGTGGCCTGGGAGTCGTGTTGATGGAGGACGGATAATATTAAGCTCGGGTGGCAGTTGGTGGAGCTCTACATGAAGCAGGTTAAGTTAATCATCCGCCAAAAAGGGCTTTCCGTATCTAGATAACCAGGAGAAAAGCCGCGGCAATATTGTAACCCGCCCCTATCACTTGTATATCCTAGACTGTCAGGAAGTTCTCTGTTGACTTTGTTTCCTTATCATTTCTAAGTGATTCCGTGTATCGAGTAACGTTATGTCACTCAGGGCCCAAGAAACTGGCAAATTTTGTATTGAACCTCGCACTGTATCGCATGGCCTTGGGTATGGCAAGGCACAGTGCAAACCCTCATTTATCGACTACCCCACCATGGTGCCTGTAGGCGCTTTTCACCCCAGGCGCCATCTTTAACCTCAATAATTCCTCAGCATAGGCTGTCATCCTGAGGGCTAGTTATCGTACATATGTATCAAGGACACTACCGTAACTAATTAGTCTATACATCATAGAGGTACTTAACCTTAGCTATGAGCCAGCGTCAACCAGACAAGTCACATGTCGTCACATATAAGCATCATCAAGATGAGGGGCAAACACTCCTTATTTTTTGTTGGCTACGGTTTGGCTACTTTGGAACCAGATACACCACCACTTGGCGGTATATCAACCGCAGTCGCAGGCTTCGCCATCTCGGGAGCCTTGATACACTAGCATCGGCTCCCAGTTGCAGCGGTCCTCGAATGACGCTGCCAGACTCGCTTCGGCAGTAGTTTTGCCCGAGTCCCATGTGCCTGAACACCATCCATCATGATGTCCCTCGGCGTACACGCATCGACTCGTTGACTTTCGCTACTTCTCCTTTTCTCCTGGTCGGGATACGAAGTGCCTCCGCTGCTTTCGTTCTCGCCTTGCCGCTGCTGCTTCTTCTTTCTCAGGCTGGAGCTTTCAAGCTACCATAGGGCCTGTATATTGCGGGGATAATATTCCTTCCTCGCATTCCAGATACATTTAAAAAGACGTGGTTGTAGTGTGATATCATGGGGAAGGGGGGGCTTGTGACAGTTTAGGTAAAACTGTGACGGATTGGGGGCTTTTGTAGTGTGCTAAGTGCTGGGGTCGGGGACTGCTCCACGGCTTAGATATCTCATCGGAAGTCGTCGAGGAGTCGGTAGTTTTTCAAACATCGACTCGGCCGTGTCAGACTTCTACATGTCCATTGCATCGCTGCCCTTGGCAAAGTCGAAACCTCCAGATGGGGCAGCACCGTTGGTGCCGAAACCAAAGGTGCCGTTAGGGCCAGAAGGTTGCTGAGCCATACCCTCATCCGCGTTCTCTTCATCGTCAGAGAAGTATTTCTCAATGATGTTGTAGGCCTTCATGTAAATCTCCTCGTTGGCGTTGTTCTGGCAGTCGTGGATCTTCTCCATACCGCCGCACTCCTCAATAAAGAGAGCATAGCGGTTGATGGCATCGCCACTCTCGCCAGCAGCCTGCTTATCGAGATCGCCAATCTTGAGGATATTCTCGAGGCCATCCAAAGCAACCTGGATAATCTTGTTGTCGGGGCAGCCAAGGAGATCGCAGAGAGGCTTGATGCAGCCCTGGGCGACGAGGTATCGAATCTGTTCAGGCTTCTGGAGACCACCAGACGTGGCGTTGCTAATAGCCCAGCAAGCCTCCTTACGGGTCTTGAGGTCACCGTTCTGCAGGAGGTGAATCAGAGGGGGGATGATGTTGGCGTCGATGACGGCCTGGATCTGGGACGAGTTGCCGGCAGTAATGTTAGAAATAGTCCAGCAGGCCTCCTTACGGATGCCGTCCTTGGTAGAGCTGAGAAGAGACAGAAGGCAAGGAAGGGCGCCACAGTTGATGATGACTTGAGTCTGGACATCATCACCGGTAACAATGTTTCCGACTGAGCGTAGGGCGGGTGTCTGAACGGAAGTGGAAGCGTGCATGAGCAGCTCCACCAGTCGACGGGGAATGCCAGCCTCAATCACGGCCTGGATCTTATCGTTGGATCCATCAGACAGGTAGGAGATAGCCCAGCAGGCATCAATCAGAACCTCGTCGTCGAGAGAGTATACCAACTTGGACAGAACGGGAAGGGCAGGTGCAATCTACAGAAGGGTTAGCCTGTAATCACATGATTCGATGTCGTTTGACTTACAGTGGTCCAGTCAGGCTGGGGAGTCTTGCCGCGACAGAAGTTGCTAAGAGTCCAGGTAGCATTGCGTAGCATGCTAAGTTTGCGACTGTCGCCAAGTAAGTTAAGCAGAGGCTTCAAGGCACCGCAGCCGAGAACGTAATCGCGGCAGTGGGGGCTGTCGCCAGCAATGTTGCCCAGAGCCCAGACAGCCTGTTCCCTCACATCAGGCTCGGGGCTGGCGAGAAGCTCAACGAAGATGGGAACAGCGCCAGCCTCAATGACGACCTGAGTCTGGGTAGCAGAGCCGGAGGCAATGTTGGTCAGGGCCCAGGCGGCCTCGAACTGGACAAGGGTATGAGGGGATCGGAGGAACTCGACAAAGCGGCTGACGACACCGGTCTTGATGACCTCCTCGATGGGAGGGTTTCGCTCTTTGGAGAGCAGCTTTCGGAATTTGGTAGTGGCGGTGATCTGCGCATCGATCTGGTCTGAGAAGACGCCAGAGACCATCTGAGGGAGGTCCTCATTGAGCTAGAAATAGGGTTAGCATTGCCCATTACAAGTCAACAGTGCTAGTCAGAGCTGTGCTATTCGAATGGTCTGGGGAGGGGTAGGATCATGGAGTGGGCAGTGAACATCGGGGATAGCCATGGTCGACCATTGCTCAGATCACCGAGCCATAATGTGGGGTTGAATGAAATGTGTATTTTCCCCCACATGACAGGCGGGATAGACGGAGTAGAGCAAGGACACACACACGCACACAAGGCGCGCGGCGAGCGAGGACGGGATGATGAGATAAGTAAAGAACACATACCTGTGACTCGGTAGGGGCGGTATCATCGTCACTGTCGGGGGCAGCGCCGAGGGAAGCACCAGGCCGGTTCTCACCGGTGCCGATACCTCGTCGCTTAGCCAAGTTCTCCTCACGCTTCGCTTTTCGGATCTCAACCTGCTGCTCCTCACGACGGCGACGGAGCTCCTCAGGCTTAAAGGTGTTCTTGGCCTTGAACTGGGTGCGGCGATGCTCGGGAATGTATCGCTCAGCCATGGTGACTGCTGTTGTTTTGGTCGAGAGGGGCGTTGGTAGGTGAACAGCAGCAAAATATTGTGCGGGGGGGGAAGCAAAAGATGAGCAGGGGAGAAGGTATAGAGAGGGCTCAGCGTCTAAATGGACAAGAGCTGGCTCAAACAGGGATCTCGCAGTGGAAAGTGCGAGAGCAGAGTGAGTATGTCGGGAGAGAAAAAGGAGGGAGATTTGTTGTTGATGGAGAAAGATGTAGGAGAAGAAGTTGGGTCTGGTCGGCCGGGGACTAGAGGGCGTTGAAATGATTGACCCAGCAGGCGAGTCTTTCTTTGGTCGAACAGTCACCCTCAACTAGACCCAAAAAGAAGCCACTACCGCCTCTGCCAAAATAAGAAATAAGGGCCCCCTGGTCGGGTGATTTCAGCCTCAGGCAGTAAGGCTTTGATAGAATGGAAGCATTGTCCCTTAGGTTCCGTTCACCCACTCGCAGGGCACACAATTAATGTGGACGAGTCAGGTACCCCGGTAGCAAGATTAACACGCCCAATCTCCAATGATTGCATACCTGATGCAGTCTGCTTTTATTTGGCTGTTGTGGTCAACTAAGCTGCAAACTTTGGCCATTTCACAAGCACACTTGCCATTTGCATTAAAGTGACAGTTGTCAGTCACATGTATAGTCACGTGCCGTCGCGATACTCAGCCATGGAGGGGCATCTCTCAACGCGTAGGAACCCTTGCGATGATGCTCTATTACTCGCGTCTCACATACACTTTACACGACTATACGACTATACGACTACACGCCCCAAACCTTCAATTAACACGCTCGCGTACAGTTCGAAATCAGCAGACATTGACTCATTGACGTACCCTTTTCTCGTGATACAGGGCTTGCCTTGTAGTTTCACCCTCAGCTACAATGGCAGTGCCATCAACACTGCCAAACTATGTCACGGTTCAGACCATCTTAGAAGGCCACTTGCGCGCTCATACCAAAATCAATCTGGTTGGAGTTGTGATCGACTACCGTGCCCCGATTCCTACAAGAGGCAATGGTAAGTGTCCACGTCGATATCTTTGAACTACTCTTGACGCGTCCAGACTGGAAATGTCAGATTCGACTCTTCGACTCTTCTGTTGAAGATGATTCCGAGTCGTCAATATGTCTCAACATCTTCCGGCCCAAGAATGAGATGCCAACTGCAGGCTGTGGCGATGTTGTACTCATCCGCTCGGCCAAAGTACGTATAGCAATATTTGTTCTGTATGACTTTCGACGGACTGCGTTGACTCTCTGAAGGTTCAAAAATACCAAACAGAGATGCCATCTCTATTAACCAGCTTTGAAACAAGAATCGCCGTTTACGCGGCGTCCAAGATTCCCAAGCCTCCGGCTAAAGCCGCTTGCGCACTTCTTCCCCCTCCCAGACCAAAGGACGGCCGCCCTGACGACAAGGAGAACACTTTCGTTTCTCAAATGTACCACAGTACTAACAGAGACCGCGTCCCTGGCGAAACTGAGTTCGAGACTATGGTGACTCTCTCATCTAATGTCAAGGACAAGTTCAGTGTCCTTCAAGACGTTAGCGTTGACCGATTTTACGACATAATTGTTCAAGTGGTGAAGCCGCCGTACGACGCAGGTGACAGGGTGACACTTTGGGTCACCGATTACACCGAGAACTCATCATTCTTCCACTTTGCCCACAACCCGTTCAACAACTCGGAAGGGCCAGATGGCGACCCTTATAACTACACTGCCAAGTACACAATGGCCGCGCCCTCATCCGACTGGCCAGGTCCCTTTGGGAAACTGTGTATGCAGGTCACTTGCTGGGAGCCTCATGCTACCGCAATCCGTGAAACTGAGCTGTCAAGCGGAACATGGGTATCGATGCGAAACGTACAGGTCAAACTGGGGCGTAATAACTCTAATCAAGAAGGGTTCATGAGAGAGGACCGCGGAGCAGGTGGACCAAAGATCGGAATCTCCTCGCTGAATATAGCGGATGACCCCGAGAATATTCACCCCCGCCTCAAGGAAGCACTTCGCAGAAAACGTGACTATGAGCGAAAGCGGAAATCCCAGCTCAAGGACATCAATGAGGCAAAAAAGGCTGGTCTAAAACGCAAGGCCGAGCTATCCTCTGAGGCTGAACCCAAGCAAAACTCCAGAGCGAAACGGAGACGTGCCAGAGCTCGGCTTAATGAACCCAGGGACCAGCAATCTCCTTATGTGGGAGATCTGAATTCACAGGGTACCATCAAGTATACCAGAGCTCTTGTTGTTCATTCCGGCTAACCCGTGTCTTTAGTAAAATGCGAGAACCAGGATAAACCCACCAGCCTTGTGGCAGAGATGACCGAGGTTGTACATCATCAAAGCACTATTGACGGACAGGATGTGAGGCTCCAATTGCCATTTGTAAACACCAATCATCGTGCCAATGTGCGAGTCGTCAACTTCTTCCCCCCGAAATTGGTCGACTTTGTCTTACCAAGAAAGGACTCCGAGTATGATGTTCTTTCTGACGACGGTGGAGAATCGGTCTCCAGCAGCGATAGCGAAGAGGAAAACACCACGAAAAACACCTTGGAAGATTTTACTGCGAAGCGTCGATGGGATTGGCGCTTCTATCTCCAAGTTGAAGACGCTGCTGTCCCTGACAAACAACAGAAGCAAAGGATGTGGGTTGCGGTGGACAATCAAGCCGCTCAGTGCCTGTTGAAATTGGATGCATCCAACTTGAGGCAGGACAAGGAGAAAGTAGAAGCGCTACGCAACAAGTTGTTTATTCTTTGGGGAGATCTAGAAGAGCACAAGAGTCGCGAACAGGAGAAGCAAAGGGAGGCTCTTGAGAAAGCTCGAAAAGGAGGACCGCCGTGTCACAGTCAGGAAGACGACGAGGCTGCAGCGGATACCAATGATTCTAGCAAAGCCAAAGTGGCCAACCGGCCGTTCGCGTGCTGTATACAGCAGTACGGCATCAAAATCCAGGAATCGGACCCAGCAAAGGCCGACGCAGGGAACGGAAGACGATGGCAGAGGATGTATCGGCTTTTTGGAACGATGGTATCAGGCTGAGTTTGTTTGTTTGAAAGCACATTGTCACAAGATGAGGAACTTCTAGCAGGCTGGATAGAGATGGACATGGGCTGCTGGTGTTAATGGCCGGGTCTGGTCATGTACATGTATCTGTATTCCATCACGGACATGGTTGAGGCGCAAGGAATGAATGTAATGCCACATTTCACAAAATCTTCAGACGCCCTCAGAAGTTGGCTAGCCGCCGCATACCCAGACTCCGAGACTCGGAGGCTCAAAGATACTACACATACACAGAAAAAAGAACAACGAAATGCGTTCGGGCATTGAGCCTACAGGGACCACACCAGAAAAAGAAAGCAAGAAAAGTTCATAACCCGCCAAAAATATTCCAAAGGCTTGCGCGCCCCATATGCGTACGGATAAAAGCGAGGAGGTCGCCCTCTCTCCTCTAATCCCCGAGAACTTCATCATCTGAGTCGTGAGTTGGTCGTTCCGCTTCGTTTTCGTCTTCGTTTTCGTCATCCTCAATTGGGTCCTCTTCCAGAATCTCCTTCCGCCGTAGATCCTCACGGGAGCCCTCCTCCGGCGGGGGCGTGTCGTCAAAGATGTCGTCCTCGTCCTCATCCTCGCCGACAATGATAGCTTCGCTGAGCTGTTGCTTCTGGGGCTTGGCGACGGCAGCGGCGGCAGCGGCAGCAGCTGTCGGGGGCTGAACGCTGGCGGCCTTTCTTCGAGTGCGCTCAGCGAGCTTCTCTTCGTCCAGGTACGTGACGACTTCCTTGAAGTTATGGCCGAGTTTGTTCTGGTTACGCTGTAGGCGGCGCCGTAACTTGCCGGCGTGGGTGCCTCGGTTGTCCACGAGTCTTGCTGTGATGGCAAGGACGTATTTGGCGGCAAGTTCACAGAGTGCTTTTTCGGCCTTAAGCTCAGCAGCGAAACGCTCTTCGTCAGACAGGTTCTCGTCTTCATCCTCATCGTCAAGATCCTCGTCGTCGTCGGCCATTGGGTCCTCATCGTCAGCTGGCTCGTTCAGCGTTTTGTCTTTCTTCGCCTTCTTAGCGTACTGTCGCTCTGCGCCATCGAAGATGGAGACCAGCTCGGGGACAAGGCCTGGTTCGATCTCCTGGATTAGGGTCTTGTACTTTTCGCCTCCTGTAGCTTGCGATCCAGAGCTTGAGGAAGGGCGGAATCGTTCAATCGTGGATCGCAGGGTTGCAAAGGTGAGGTGCAGATCGCAGAGGCTTCCGGTGGCAAACAAGCGAACCTGATCAATGGCGGCTCGTGATGAGAGAGTTTCGATCAGATGTCTGCGGAAAGTCTGCCGTAGTAATGATAGGCGGTCCAGTTCGGCATCTGCGATGCTCACGCCAGATGATAGAAGCTTGGAGATTGCCCGAGTCTTCCACATAAAGTAGAACTGGCAGCTCTTGATGGCAAATGAGACAACCTCATCTTCGAAGTCGTCGATATCTTCGTCGTCAAGAGGTTCATACTTACCCCGGTGTACGATGTTGGCGAGGATCTGTATGACCGTTGATGTTGTCGACTCCGAGGACTCGGAAGAGCCCTCTGCTTCCAAGACGTCGATACAGTCAGAGATACTCGCCAGCTTGCTGATCTTGAGAAGCACTGTGGTCAACTCTTTGATGGGCGCTTCTGTTAAGTTTCCTCTAGCTGAAAGCTCGCAAGTCTTGTCAAAATTGCGAAGCGCAGCGATGACGGTTTCCCAGAGATTCGAGAGCTTGCTGTCGGTCAGCTCCTCCAGTTCGTCATATTGTCGTGAGTGCAGTAATGCTGTAGCGGCTTCGGACAGGACTCTCTTATCATCATGTCGGTTGAACTGCGTGCTAATCTCGTCGAGCAGCTTCTCGTACTTGGTGGTGTCTTGTCGCAGTTGCTGGAACATGTCGAGGTTGAGGAAATGCGCCAGGCGGAGAACGATAGCTGCCGTATCTGGTTCCGCTCCAAACTTACTCAGAAGGTTAGGAATCAGGCTGACAAGCTCGATCGCCATGTCTTCGGGGTCCCAGTCTTCAGTCGTGTGTGGTCGTCTTCTGCCCCTGTCATGTTCACCAGCTTGCGTAAGACTCGACTTGACTGCTGAGCTCAAGACGTCCAGTAAGATGGACTCCTCCGCAGAAGTCGGGGCCACAGCTCTCTTGAACGCCACCTCGGCGTCGTTGCCTTTCGACTTTGCTTTTGAGCTAGTAGTATGGTCGAAAAGGAGATAACCTGCCAATATTGTCCAGTTCTGGATCTGCTTCACCCGCTCATGAAGGACCTGCGATGCCAAAGAGATTCTACTATCAGGGACTGTTGCCTCTAACAAGTCAACAACAACGTCAAGCCCCAGACCCTGACTACCCTCATGTTCTTCCTCGATCTGAGTGTCGTAGATAGCGAGCGTCTCAGCGAGGCACTTCAGATTAACCCAATCCGCACGAGGAGCGTCGACGGGGCCGTTCTTCTCGCCTTTGGGTATCTCTTCCATCACTTCTGAGCCGCCAATCTCCTCCAGCTTTTCGTCGTGAGCTTCCTCGACGCAAGCCACGAAGAATCCGACAACTGCCTTTCGGATTCTGAGCTCATTGTCAAAGATAAGCTTCCCGATGGAGTCGATCTCCTTCGCCTCGAGCATACCATTCCCTCGAAGCACGTCAATGACGGCTATGGCAGCGACACGAACAGAAACCTCGGAGTCTTTGCAGGCCATCTCAATCAGACGAGGGCGGAACCTGTCAATGAAATGGCCAAGCTGAGACGCATCGCGTTTAAATACTCTGGTCAGCTGCTTCAGAACCTCAGCTCGAGTAGGCGCGTTAGTGTCTGACAGCATCCAGCCCAGATAGCGGAGGTACCCGGGCTCAAGGAAGATAGTTGGCAAAGCCATGATCCAGTTTCCGAGAGCCTCGACACACTCGGTTCTGATCTTGGGGTCGACATCTCGGTAACGGTGCACAAAGACAGTGTCAAAAAATGATTGTATCGCTTCACTGCACGTTTTGCGGTATCCGTTGGCTTGTTCCAATGCGCCCTGGAGGTCGGTTATCTTGGCCTTATTTTTGCCTCTCTTTTCCTTCTGTAGGTTCTGCCCCGTGCGGCTGATTCTCTCATCCAGGGCGTTGGCAACTTCTACCAGTCCCGTTTGGACAGACAAAGCAATGGTGGTGGCAGTATGGCGGAAGGGCCGAAGCGAAGATGAGGACATGCTGGCAAGCCAGGCGTGTAGGTTGTCAATCAGGGTTTCATCCTTATACATGACTTCGCTGTCGTGAACGGCCACGATCAAGTCGCGAAAGAATGTGACCAGGATTTCTCGGAAAGATCGCGTGCTCTTGGCCCTAGAAATAAGAGGGTAGTCTGTGATTTGTTGCTGTGGCATGGTCAGCACGTATCCCAGCCGTTGAACGCGGTTGACTGTACCTCTTGGTAAACACTCTGAAGATCGACTAATCTGTTTGGGATATTCTCG
>JADDON010000285.1:0-29497 GCA_017140175.1 Fusarium staphyleae
AAAAAAAACACAGCCAGCACATTGCAAGATGCAGTTGACTAGGTCGGTCAGTGCAGCAGCTTCATCGTCGCGATATTTGCCCAGCCACTCCGCGGCGACCGATTTGACCTCGTCGCCAGTTCCAAAGAGGTCGACTAGAGTCGCGTCAGTATATAAGAACCGCGCATGAAACA
The DNA here is from genome assembly GCA_017140175.1 of Fusarium staphyleae. Classification (NCBI taxonomy): domain Eukaryota; kingdom Fungi; phylum Ascomycota; class Sordariomycetes; order Hypocreales; family Nectriaceae; genus Fusarium; species Fusarium staphyleae. Next base: position 174 of record JADDON010000285.1, read on the forward strand.
GGAAATACGCCTACCGAAAAGGCCGGTCCCGTTCTCGGCCGCATCCTCGATGCGGACCGTCTTTTTAGGCCTACTCGGAAGGCTCTTTGCAGCCTGTGTTGAACGCGCAGGTCGTGCAGGCTGGGTTCCGTTGATCTTTGGCTTTTTCGAGGATGGCTTCTTTGCGCGACTTGTTTGCGACGCCTTCTTCTTGGAGCGCGGCGCGGGATGATCGTGGTCGCTGTCGTTGTCAGACTCGTCGCTCATATCCTCATCCGAATCAGGCGCTTCGTTTTCGACATCCTCATCGTCGTCGTCATCTTGCTCGTCTCGCTTGCGCTTCGGGTTGGACGATTGAGTTGTGGGTTCGGGCGTGAACTTGGCTGGCGCTCTCACGACGCGTCCTGATCGGCGACGCGTTGTAGCGTCGGGATCAGGTGTCGGGCTCTCATTGTTGTCCATGGTTTCTCTTAGAGGCAGTCGCGAAGAGGGCATTGAGAAGAGGAATTGTCAGGTAAATAACCCCTCGGTTTGAGGGCGGCAATGGTGTTTCTGGCCACTTGGCGCGTCGAATGTCGCGTGGATGACGGCGCAAGCTATTTTGCCAAGTTTGGGTGGTTCTGGTTTAAGGCGGATGAATTTCGGGGGGCGTGGCCGCCTAAGCCAACTAACTACTGTACCTTAAGTACCTACGTAAATATGTACGTACCGAGCTCCAGCCACGACCAAGCTTGAGCACCACCTCCACTTGGAGCACCAGCCACAGCCTCATACTGTACGTAGTGTTATCTAAGGACTAACCAACTACGGTACGGATAGTATTCTTCCTATCTGGCGTCGCAAGATATCACCTACTAACTACACACTACTGTTTTACTCTTATCAATATGGAGACTCCGAATTGTACTGTCTTTTTCCTATAGAGCATTACTATATCTCTTCAGCTTTTCCCTCTCCAAACTCGTGTCTTCAATATGCTCTTGTCATGGAGTCACCCTTCCCCCCATCCTCGTCTTCTCCTGGTGATGGCCGTATCGTGGTCGGCCTTCTCCCTGCCGGAGGGAGTGGTCTCGAATTCATGACCTACCAGTATCCACTGAAATTGATATCACCAAATCCTTCAACAAGCCAGCCGAGCACGCTCGTGTTTCTGTTATCCTACGGGGGTGGGCTTGTTGCTGGTGACAGCATCAGCCTAACAATCCATGTTCGTGAGCAGGCGAGACTCAGCATCGCTACCCAGGGGCATACCAAGATCTTCAAGTCGCCTTCACCAGATGTCTTGACGAGACAGAACCTGAGCGTCACGATCGACGACGGCGCTGCTTTATGTCTTCTTCCAGACCCTGTTCAGCCGTTCGAAGATAGTGTGTATGCCCAGACTCAGATCTTCCGCCTCAAGAGTCAAGCTTCACTATGTCTCCTAGACTGGGTGACTCAGGGCCGTTCAGCTCGCGGGGAGAACTGGAGTTTTGTTGAATGGAACGGCCGCAACGAGGTCTGGCTGTGTGATTCCAAAGGAACTACGCCTGATAGGCTTCTGGTGCGAGACTCGGTCATTTTATCCCAGAAAGGGAGCAAATCTGTCGGCCGATCACTAAAGGACATGATGCAAAACATGGCTATATCCGCCACTCTCATACTTCGTGGTGGCATGATGAAGTCCTTGGGAGAGTTCTTTCTGGCCGAGTTCGTCGCACTTCCACGCATTGGAGCCCGTGATTTCCGGTCACCAGAGGCGAAAGCCAAGAACGACCAAACGGTCTCAGACCACGAGCGCTGGCGGTTACAAAGGTTGGAAAGGGAGAAGCATGGCGGTGTTCTATGGTCTGCAGCACGCGTCAGAGGGTGCGTGGTGGTCAAGCTGGGGGCGACAACTGTAGAAGCCGGGAGAGAGTGGATTGGATCAATGATCATCAAGGAAGGGAGCATTGCCGCTCAATTTGGTGAACAATCTCTGATGTGTGTTCGATGATTGAAGAGGGCTTTGTTTTCAACATCGATACGAAATCTCAACGTTTTCACGTACGGCAACAGATCTGCTGCAAGTTCCAGCATTTTCAACTCTAGTCTACAATACGTATACCCCGAGTATAAGACTTATCTCTCGCTCATCAGTTCACTACACCAACCCCTACTCTCAGGCCCCCGCCACCGCTCCCGCCGCACTACTCACACTTTCGCCTGTGATTTCAGCAAACTTGCTGACTGCCTTGATCTGCCACAGCTTGAGCATGGCTACAACCGCCATATTTACCCAATCTGATCCCATCTGCCCCGATGCGCCAGGCCCAACGAAGCAGAGCCAGCCCGAGGAGCTGGTATAGTCGAAGCTGCCAGACTGGCTGAATATGGCGAGAGGCTCCCGTTCCACGCCTCGGCGCACCAGCTTGTAGCCTTTGCCTGCATCTCTACGCAAGATAGTGCGTAACTCTTTCTTGTCGGCCTTCACCCACGAGAAAACACCGCCGGCCATCTCAAACTTGAGGCTGTCTGTTCCTGACGTCTTCATCTCGCATGAACGCCCATCTCCCCAGTTGACGTTGATTCTGGTGCCGGTGAAACCCACTGCCTTGGCTTCGGCGATGAACATCTGCTCCGGGCCGTTCATGCGGTAGAGCTGCATCTTATGATGGCCTCCGAAGCTTATATCGGCAAGATACTGAACATCACCAGGGTTCTTACCAATTGTCATGGTTTTCTTGCTCCTGCGTGCGTCAAGGAAGACCATGAAGTCTGAAGCGAAGAGGCCAAATCCCCTGTCCGGGGCCATCTGGTGGGACTGTGCTGGCGGCAGAGGATAGCCCTGCGGCGGCGGGTTCCCTGCACCTGGAGGGTACGGTGCATATGGAGGTTGAGCTGGAGGCTGTGGCGGAGGAGGCTGTGGCGGAGGAGGCTGCCCGTATGCTGGTGCGTGTTGGTTGTGCGATGGAGGTTGATGTCCGTTTGCCTGGTAGCTATAGGGTTGGCCATTGCTGTATGAATGTCCAGTTCCTTGATTTTGGCTGGTAGCAGCATTCCAGGCTGGACCGGAGCCGTAGTGGCTGGCCAGCGCTCCAGAACCTTGGGCATGAGCGGGGTTTTCCCAGCCTTGACCAACAGGCAAAGAGCCGGGATAAGCGCTATGAGGTTTAGATTCGTGAGAGCCCATCGAAGTTATTGTTGTTTGTTCTTGGCTGCTAAGATCCTCCACTGTCAAACAGAAAGAAGTATGTCTAAGAGTTCATGGAATATATTGAGATACAGGAGCAAAGCTTATGGGAACGCTACTTTTATATAGATAACCTGGACTCGACATTGTCTTATGCTACTGTAGGACCAAGGCTCGCACGTCCATTGATGTACCTATCTTAAACTGATGGTGTTCTTCACAAAGGCGTTGGAGCTGACCAATAACGTTGGAGGCGATTGTCCAAAACGGATAAACCAAGCGCTGTGTGGGACGTAAAAGGAATGGGTCGTCACATTAACTAACTAAGGCTTTAAGGATCATCCGCCGATGACGAAGAGCTTACAAAACAGCAAGAGCTGAAACCCCCTTGACTTTTAACTATCGCTTGGCATCGCAGTGGAATTCAAGTAGGGCTGTAAATCCAATTACCTCCGAGGCCTCACACTGTATGTCAGTTTACGCCTGCTTTGAGACGGGATGCTGGCATCAAGGCGGTGTGACTTAAATAGCAGGCGGTGAAGAATAGTCCGGCAGAATCTCATCGTCCCCCACCATTGCCGCATAATGTATCCCCCACTCCACCATTTTGAGGTTAGCAATTGAGATCCAGTAACTGAATTTTGCGAACCTTGGCCAGCGACAGTGACAACGTCAACCAGCACTCAAATACACCTCATTACCACGAAACATCGTCGCAGGGGAATATGAACCGCGGAAGGGCACCTGCCCGGGGCACCCGGAGAGGCGCCGCCTCCGCTGGCCAACGATCCCAGGCCGCGGGCGGCGACAACGGCGCAGCTTCATCATCTACCCCGACAGCTATTGCCGGCTCAGGAAACACGACTCCGGCTATTCGAAGCACATCCGCCGCTCCAGCCCGCGGTGGCACAGCCACACGAGCGGCACGAGGGCCTGGCGCCGGTCGCTTTCGACCAAAGAACGTTCGCCGAGATGAGGCGGAACGAGATTCCCTGGCTCGCCAGGAGGAGCAAAAGGCTAGTGAGCGAGCAGCAGACGAGCGCAAAGCTCGAGGGCGGTCCAGGTTCAGGAGTAAGAGGAGTCGCGGTGATGCTATGGGCAGAGGCGGCTTTGGCAGAGTAATTTCTGGAGCCAGTGGTCCCTTCTCCTCAGGCGCAGGAGGTAGGTGCTATCTCGATGGGTTTTTCTAACTTATTGACTGTTACTGACAATTAAAGGTGCTTCTGGACGATCGGGAGGCTGGTTTGGCGGCGGCGGCGGTGGTGGTTTTGGTGGAGGTGGAGGCGGCTTTGGACGAGGTTTCAAGTCGGATTCCAAACCTGGCTTTGCTCAAGCTGATGGATCACGATCCCGCGAGGCACGAATCAACGCAGATAAGCTCCACGTCCACACACCTGACGAGGAAGTCGATAGCGAGGACGAGGCCATGATGGCCATGCTAGAATCACGAGCAGTCAGTGTGATGCCGATGGGTATATACCGACGAGAACACAAGGACGAGGGTGTTATTGTGGCCACGACGGCCGAACTGGAAGCTGCAGAGAACGCCCAAGAACCTCCAACAACGACTACTGGCGAGGAGGAGAGCCTGTGGGTAGACGGTGACGGAGCCGAGCCCCAGGTCATCACTGATGACTTGGAAGAAGGCGGTATCTGGAATACAGGTTCAAAACCCCCGGTTATTAAGAAGGAACCAGATCTTGAGGACTCTATGGACCTAGACGTCGAGGTCAAGCCAGTCACAGAAGAAGAGGAGGAGAAGAAGCTAGCAGTGAAGGAACCAACACCCAAGGCAAAGAAACCAGTCCCTCAAGATTCAGAAGAGAAGATGATTCAGGCAGACTTGGAGATCCTCACCAACGAACTTGGTGCTGTTGAAATCACCGAGGGCGAGGATGGCAACACAGAGGCACCGAGCAACAAGGACGGCCGCATGTATCTCTTCCAATTCCCTCCTGTTTTACCACCCTTGAAGCAGGTTGCCCAGCCCAAACCCGTCGACAAGGTCAAGCCCGAACCCGCTGACGACAACATACTCGAGTCGACGCCAAGCGCAGCCGATGCGGTGCCCGTGGATCTTACCCAGGACGGATCCTTTTCGCTACAAGATCCGGCCGGCTTCGACGATCCAGAGAACAAGGCCGGCTTCATGTCAAGCCTCCTCGCGCAGGGCGGCATGGTGGGTCAGCTTAAGGTTCGCAAATCGGGCCGCGTGGAGATGGACTGGGGTGGCCGCATCCTCGAACTAAGCCCCGCCGCGGGCATGAACTTTCTGACCACGGCCGTCATCGTCGAGGAGAACGATGAGAAGCCTCGGCCGGGTGTCGTGGGAGGCGAGAGCATCGCCATGGGTAAAATCATGGGCCGCTTCGTCCTCGCCCCTACGTGGGATGAGGAAGAGGACTGGGAGATCTCTTCCGAGGATCTAAGGATCGATTGATGCTAGGATACCAGCCGTTTTGCATCTTATCGGTATTAGCAGGTCGCGCATGAGACATACCTAAGACGGCCCCTGTGCTTCAAGTCATGCAGATGTAGAAGCAATGAAGACGTAGATCAACCCAAAAATATACCCAAACGCCGGTACATCGTAAAGTGTACCGTCTTCACAGGCTCTACTTAATAGGTCGGCAATCGTGCAGCCGTAGTGTCTCAAACGCGGGTTGCTTCAGGTTTCCAGGTAAAGGAGAATGGCTTAAGCAGGCACAAATAAACCCGACGCATAAAGTAGCCAGGTTCTCACATGGGGTGTTTGGGGATCGAGAAGACGTCATCCTCACCCCCAAAGACCTATAGAAAGATGACATTGACATAGAAACATGTCTTATTATAGGCGCCTTGTGGCTCTTTCAAACGAGTTTACTAGCCAGAGCGTGACTGTGAGCTTCATAAATACATTAAATTTTAGAATAATACAAGCACCGTTAAAATGCGTCCTGCCAAAAGCCCACCCAATCTCTAGTTGTTTGTAACCACCTCTCCTTCGAAGGGGAGACTAATATCATACATAGCAAACCCCATTTGGTATCGTGTCTCATATATTCCGATCCCAACGCCTGTAGCCGCCTGTTCCAAAGGTCATCCAAAATAAACAAAAGAAAATTCCGCGTAAATAGCGTTGAATGTTTGGATAGTGCAGTATCAAAGACAGCCGTGTGCGTGATTGCAGCGTGTTCCAGCAGCGTATCTTGGTATCATGTATCAATCATCTCCTCTCTCCTCCGATGCCGAAACGTTCCACATCCTGGCTCTGGGCCTCGAGGTCATGTATCTGTTCAAAAGAATTGGTCGGAGAGGTATTCGCTCGAGCATTCCAGGGCGAAGGGGGCGGTGACGAGTTGCCCTGTATCACATATATCTCGCTCTTGACGATGCTTACCTGGCCCGGGGAAAGGGGGCCGTCGGATACTCCCCTATGGGGTGGTAAAGCGAGGTCTTCCGGTGTATATCGGGATATCGTGTCATGTTTAGGCTCAACGTTCATTAAAGTGACGTCGTTTGGGCCAAACCCCGGCATAGTGCCGGGCTTGGAGCGGTTCGCGTTCGATGGCATAGCGGCAGAATAACCAGTACCGTAGGTGTTTTCGGTGGATTCAAATCCTCGGATCTTCATGGCTCGAAGGAGTGGTCGGATAGTGGCTAAGCTCGAGGCAACAATGGCAACCCCGGGTTCGATTAAAGTCCACACCATGGCGTCTGTGCCAGCAACTAAAAGTTTGTCAGCCAGTGCCAGATAACCACAGTAGGATCTTCATACAGAGTATGTCATCGGTATCAGTGAGGTCAGCGAGGAACCGTAAACGCACCAGGGTTGCAATGCTCGCGCTATACGGTACGTTAGATACATATACTAAAATTGTATTTACACAACTCACAAGATACCAAGGCCCAGAATGGCGATGACAGTTACTTTGGCCTGCTTTGTCATCTTGACAGTCCATAGCATAGGAATAGGTAGGAGGGCCTGTAAACCTGTTAGAGCTTCTCTCGTAAGGCTACCAACTGAGTAAAGGACAACTTACGTAGAGCCAGTCAGATACAATGGTCATGACACTTATAGCGTACGCTGCCGCAACAATCTGGTCTGCAGAGACGCATGTTCCGTCCTTGATTCGAAAATCCCATTGTTTCTCTACTGGATTGCACTGAAAGAGGTTCCAGAAGAAGATGACAGTGCTCCAGATGGTGATAATAGCCAAGCTGACCCGAATGATCCATGTATACAACTTTTGAACAGAGACGCGCAAGAGAAACACTCCAATGCTGAGCTTTATGAACATCATATCAATGATGTACGTCGCAGTCGCCAAAGCCTGCCACTAATAGAGTGTCAGCAACTGGTGGGAACGCCCAGCTCGGTATCGGGGTCTGCCTACCATTAACGCATTTACTTCAGCTTCATCCTCTTCGATAGCCTCGTTGTGTCTGCCAATCCCTTGGCGTACTCCTTCTAGGATGAATACGCAAGAGACGGTGAAAATGATCTGCAGAACAATAAGATGCTGGCCGGTAAAACAGGCAAGTAGCTGAGCATAAGTAAGAGTTTACCTGAGCAATAAGCATGAGCCAGTCGTCGAGTTGATAGCTTTTCATCAAAAGAGCCCTTGTATAAGTGCGGAGTATGACAGAGAGCCAGCTCAGAACCAGGAGGACGATGGCGGTGCTAACCAAGGCGAGCCCATTCTCCTCCGCAAGATTAATGTTCTGTTCAGCAGCCATGGCGCTTGGGCGTCACGAATAACTGACAGTCTCGAGCATGACCCAGCCTTTGACGTGTAGCAAGTTTCGAGCGAACAAGAAGGAAGAAGCGAGAGACGAGAGGAAGGGTATGTGTGGCATTAATGGAAACCCTGCCGGGGGGGCATCCTAGCGAGATATATCTCACCATGAAACAATCAACTCTGGTAACACGGCCGAGGCAAGTGATCTGGGGGCAAGCAAGCCGGGGTACTCACACCTCGAAGAGCGAAGAGGGGCCGAAGGTTGAAGTCGCTCTGCATGGTGCACGGGTGTACCTAAGACGGCGGATGCAAGGTACCAAAGAGCAAAGGTGCCACCATCGGAGAGTGTGTGGAGCCAGCTGCCACTGCGATGAATTGGGTACCAACAGCTCTCTACATAAGGCCGTTTAAGGCATGCTTCTTAGGTGCTGCAAGCGGGAGAGCAAAGATCATTCCGCGGCTCCTGGGCATGCATCCTGGGTCGGCCCCTCCATTGGCACAAGTGGAACTGTCATCGCTCGTTTGGTATAGACCCAGGCGAGTGTGCGAGTTTGGGGAATGGGCTGACAAAGGACATTTGGAATATTGATGATTGCAGTAGCCGGCAAGTAACAAGCTTTGCGACTATGCGTCAGACTTTGCAGAAGCCTTGGCTGTTAGCAAGCGGTATTGCTGCTACGTAGGAGGGCCTAGGTAAGCATCCGCGCTGCAAGCTATTGACACAGATGGGACGGACATTGTCGATTCGATAGTTTGTTTGCCCATCTCCTCTCGCCTAAAGTGCGGGCTGTTCGAACGGACGGCATCAGCAGCCTGAATGACCGAAAGGAGAATAACCAGTCCCATGGATTCACCCAGAACACGGCCCGGGAGACCAGCGCACATCATTCGACATGGTAATCAGTTGAGGCGCTGCGGGACTTCAAGGTTCCTGTTAGCACGTCTCGATGTCGGGCTAGAAGCTGTTGAATGGGGAATAGATTCATCATGATACGTACATCTCCATGCTCTGTTCTGCTGTCTAGACCCATTCGGGAAGCCGTACGATTGTATGAACCCGAAGCTCTGGAAAACATCCACACTTTCGATAGTTCAAGTGCGGCTTCGGGCCAGCCACCGTTTCAGTATCAGCTCCAGGAAAGCCTAGTCCGTAATCCCTGCCAGGCGCAAGAGGATTGATACCGTTGTTGGAAACCTCCTCCGGCAGCTCGAAACCTTGGTGACTCGTCTGGGCTCGAACGTCTGAAGATCCGGAAGGATTGTCCCGATCTCAATCTCATTTTGGGTTTGCGCTTGACGACAATCGCGCAAACAATGATGATGGTGCGCGCGATCGAGAACGACAACAAAAGATGCCGCCGGGATGTCGTTTGAGGGGGTTCCATCGGCAGCGGGAGGGAGGACAGGGGCTGCAAACCGTCCAGTTTTGTGTGGTATCATGAGTTGCCTGGTTGCATTTGGCCGCCGTCACATCTTCTCGGCTACTCTTAGTGCCTGTAGCCCATGAACCCTGTTCCATGTGTCGACACGCGAGCACGCGGTTGAAACTGTCAAGCATACGGATAGTTAATTGTGATTCGGGACAAACTCACAGATCCACCAACATGACTCCGTTAGTGATGCGTCGTTCGGCATGGTCGGTTTCCAGATACAGACATAGGCGCATGCATTGTCCCGCGAACCCATGCCCCGCGTGTTTTTAATGACCTTGTGCGACTGGGTAAATGGCGTTGAAAGCCAGGGATGCTTGTTGGTACTGAGCTTATGTACATACAACGTTGGCGGAGTCGTGCCCGCTTGTTCCGGGGACGCGCTTTGGAAAAGACGACTCTGTTGGTATCCGGCCGAGAGAGGTGACTATCCGTACCTGTCACGACTCCATTGATTGATGGTGGTGAGCGGTCGTAGCAGTATTGCGATGGGTTTCCATGATCGTTGCGCCGAGAGAATCAGGTAAGGAGGACAGTCATCCGTTTCTCCGCGAATTAACCGTTTCTCTGCGAATTAATGACCTTACGCTCTTTCCTTGTGCGACGCAAGAGATGCTGCCAAAATGGAAGCTGTTGTGCGAGCTGCCAAACCCGAGAAACTGGAAAGAGCCTCCAATTGGCAAAAAGCGGGGCCAGTAGAAAACCCCTCTCCTCAACACCTACTAACGTTACTCTGTACTTACACTTCACTTCGACTTCTCTTCAGCCTTCAGTCCCCACGCGCATGGTCACAGAGTGTAATTGATTGCATGAATCCTTGCTACTCGTTGGAAACAGTTACGATCTGTCGTTGACGCAATCTTGCGACAAGCTTGGTAAGTATCGACGCATCTCCAAAGCTTCAGCTTCAACCCATCTCGGAAGCGCCAATATCTCTCCTGGACTCATATCTTACCAAGCCAAGAAATGGACGAGTTTTGTAAACCCCTGGGTCTCACCTACAATCCTCACAAATACGGTGAAAATAGCCGCCAGAAACTGGGTGTATGGCGCTTCGCGGATCGCCAGGACCAAACATCGGGTTATTGGGTTATGTAAGAGCCATATAAAGTCCTAACTAATTATGTTACATGTCAGTTGACACCCCCATAGCTTCGTTCATGGAGGCGCCTGGCGAGATCCTCGGAACACTGACGACGATGCCAAGGAGACCATCAAGCGTGTCGTCATCTCGGGAGCTGTAGCGACATTGGACGTCTGCGGCTTCATCAGCATTGACTACCGGCTATCACCTCACCCCGAGTTTCCTCAGGATCCTGCCAGCACCAGCAAGTCTGAGATCCGCAACGCCAAGCACCCCGACCACGTCAGAGACATCTGGTCAGCATTAAAATTCCTTCAGGGCAACTACAGCCTCAAGAACTACATCTTCGTTGGCCACTCAGCCGGTGCAACCCTCGCCTTCCAGCTATTGATGGGAAATGATGTTGTCGATGGACCGCAGATTCCCCTGCCCGTTGCCATCATTGGCGTTTCGGGCATATATGACCTGGCTGGCCTCAATTCCAGGCACGATGGCAACTATGCCGGCTTCATCGAGGCCGCGTTCGGCGAGGATGAGGCTAAATGGACTGAGGCATCACCTGCGCACTTCGGCTCAAGTTTCAAGGAGAGATGGACAGGTGGAAAACTGGTTATTCTAGCATGGTCACCCGAAGATAACCTGATCGACGAGCCCGAGATTGATAACATGTCGGCTCTTCTGACTCGGCACGGTCTTAAGCCCCAGGTTCTCAAGGATCTCAGGGGCGAGCATGACTTTTTGTGGCAGGATGGCAGCCAGATTGCCCGCCTCATCATCACTGCTTTGCACCAGTTGCGCAGGCTGTAGGCAAGCTCTTATGGAGCAGTATTCAATTCAGATATTAACTAATCCCTTTTGGTTAAGGGTGCCCTTTCAATATTTCATCCGGACCCGTCGCTTTGTACTTCTTTTCCGGGCTACTCAACTTTCATTACTGCCCCGCAGCTTCGGTTTTCATATTTATATCTTTGCTCGAAGAACCCAACCAGTCGAGGCAATCCGAGATGCTGCGACCATGATGGCTCCGAGTAAAAGCACTGTTCCACCCCAGACCTGGGCCCAGACAAAGTCACCACCTGACTTGTCGATGATGGCCCCAGCAGTTGGTGCACCAGCCAGGCTAGCAAAGGCACAGATAGTCTGAATCATACCGAACCGAGTTCCCATCTTTCGAGGGTCCTTAGTTAGGCTCGCATTGGCACCCACGAAAGTTCCCTGGCAGGCACCGTTCGCAAATCCGAAGAAGACGCAAAAGACGTACATGCCTGTGGCCGACTTAACGCCTATCCATGCATACACCATAACTGCAAGTCCTGTCATGCCAATAATGAAGGTATTGATGGGACCAAGGACGTTGTCTGCAAGGTAGCCCACGATTGGCCGCGCGGGAATACCCAGGGCGTTGACGATGAGCAAAAGGCCGACAGCTTCCACGGACGAGAAGCCGATGACACTACGTGCATAGACGTTGATCTGAAGGTCCATCTTAGCAAGTGTCTCGTGGAAGGTTTGAGAGATGGGCTGCGGCTTACATAAAAGAAGCCAAAGTACAAGGCATAGAAGTTGAGAAAGGCGCCAAGGGAAAAAAGGACGTATGGGAGTTCTCTGAAAGCTTCCCATTCTACCAAGGGGCCCAGCCTCCTTGGGGGTAAGTACGGCTTCAGTACAAGGTTGGCGACGATGCACATGGCAAGGGCAACAAATGCGGCACATCGAACAGCCCATGGAAATCCAATCTGCGGGATCAGATACTGCACGGTGGCAGGGAAAATAATGGCTCCCACACCCGTACCCATTGCTGCGAGGGCCAGGGCGAAGGCCTTCTTGTATTTGAAGTAGGAACTGACGACAGATACCGCGGGCATGAAGAGGAGAGCGAGGCCAGTGCCGGTACAGACACCCTGGGCGAGGAATATTTGCCAATACTCAGTACAGAGACTGGTCATGAAGGATCCAACGACAGCCAGAACACTACCGGCAGCGACAGTTTCTCGGGTGTATCCAGCATCGGCAAGACGACCAGCTGGAGCGCAGACAGCAAATGTCAAGAAGGTCTGGCAGGAACCAATCCATGAAATTTGTGACGACGGCAATCCCAATGTCTCTTCATAGTGAAGCTGGTACACGCCAAACGTGGCGGGATAGCCCCAGGCCAAGCAGTTTATGAGAATACCCGCAAATACCTGGGACCAAGCACGAAACCCTCCATCGGGAGGGTTGAAGTTATCCGGATCGAAGACTGGGGGCGGAGGGGCGTTTGTGTTGGAGATGGTGGGATTGAGCACCTGCTCCTGGGTTTGTTCGGGATCGTCGTCGACGTGATATGATGACGATGGCCTGCGAGCCGGTGTCTTTTCTACATCTCTGCCAAACATTGTCGACACAGTGAAGCAATGGACGTGGGGGTAAATTCCATTAAGAGATGCTGGGCTAGTATGATCAGTCTGCAAGTATTCGATAGAATGTGAGGGAAGCAGGTTCAGTCAGTCACTGGAACTCAATTGCTGGATCAGCGGGCTCCTATATACGCTCAGCTGGTCTCAACTCCCCCAGCCTATATTGGGTCCTCATGCTACTCCGTACCGAGTAAGTTATCAATTATTAGTCAAATGATTCTTTTCTCTTTGGGCACCCATCCATCTTTGGCCGATATCGCGCCCCACATGGACAAACGCTCCGTATCGGGTTGCAGGGCCTCTGTTCCTCTGAAATCCGGGCATTGTCATTTGTTACGAGAGATTGTCGATGGCCAATACCTGTCTGTAATGCGCCCTTCAGTAACATGGAGCGGGGAAAGAGAAAAGAGGCATCTGTAGGGAGTGCATGACATTGGAACCCTATTTCCGGTTGGGTTGTCTTCCGGTTTAGCGGTGGCGCTTCCGGTGTCTACCCTCAGCAGAATATGATGATAGTGTGCAGGAGCACAATACAGCCCACAAAGGTACTTGAGAAATCAACCAGAAGTTCCAATTGACTACCAGACTATAGTTGAAAAGACCCGATCAAGGCCAAATCGACTGTTTCATGAGCCAAGGGCGCAATTATTGACTCGTCTCTAGGGTAAGGTCAACTCCACTCGGCCCCCCCCCGTTCGCCGACGACCCGATCCCGCTCCGATGGCCGCGCACTAGATTATCCTCCGGGGACGGAAGTCCGGTTCCGTGAATAGTCACGGGGTGGTTATGACCGGCGCCGGGGCGCACACAACAACGAAGGAATAAACAAACAAGATCGTCACAGGCATCTTTCTGCATGTTGTCATCTTTCTAATGCCTTACAGTATCTGACGGACTGCACATGCAAGGTAAAATACAGTACATAGTGGTGGTCTCGGGATGCGACTTTAGGCCATGATCGACATTTTTTTTTGAAAAGAAATTGCAAGATCACCAAACTAACTGGAAGAATTCTTTCACTAAACGATGCACTAACTATTCACGGGGTTTCCCCAACATAAAACAATCGAGCCTTCAGAAGGTCCGCCCAGTATGTTCCGTTATTTCTGTCCACCTGTTCTTCACAGTCAACCCATAAAAATTTACCCCTCCATCGCAAGCGCGGGGTAAAAGAGAAGGAAAGAAAAATGGGAAGTACGTACTTTGGATGACGTAAAAAAGCAACGACTTTACCGACTCACGTGATACAGCCTCCCGGGATATCTGGCCAATCGGCTGCTGGGCCGAGACCGCATTGGATAATGGTGGGGCGGGAGCGGGACGCTAGCGCCCGATTTGCGGTAGGGGTGAAGGTTAAGACGGCGCTGGCTGGGAGAGAGAGTCGAGATGAAAAGAAAAAAACGGGTGCGATTGTGATGCGATGCAGTTTTATACAAGGGGAAGGCGGCGTGGATGGAATTGGGTTGCGGTGTGAGTTTGTGTGGTTGATGCAACGGGGGTTGGGGATGCGGCTTCGCCGGCTGAGGGGTCGAGATCCTGGTTTAAAGCATTGTCGCAATGCCTTCCTCTCTAAAACAGCAGTACATCGAAGTTCAACGACGACTACGCCAATGTCATCTGGGAACGCGGGTAATGCGGTCGCATGATATGGTAAGATATGATCAAAGACTTTTTACAGGGCCAGGCCGCCGGCGCATTATAAAAATGGGCAACCCCTTATTACTCACTTAGTATCACGCACCTTGCTCACGATCGCTAAGATTGAACGAGTTGCGTAGAAATACGAACTACAATGAGCTATAGAAAATTCACAATATAACAATGAAAACAGAAACAGACCACGCCCTATCGTATCGTCCCTGGTCCGTCCTTTTGCGCGACTAGTAGACAATCTCCACAGCATCCAGACGGGTTTCCCTTTTTTTGTCACCGCATCTCTCTTCACCTTGTCCCGCTGGTGGACAGATATACTCGAGAACCGTTCCGTATTCCCTTGCCCTCCACCTTTCTATCACTTGGGAGTTTTTCCAATCCTCGCGCCGAGCCTACCTCCTATCACCCCCCTCCTCGCCCTTGCGTTGTTTTTTTTTATCGCTCGCCCTGTTGAACAGCCACGGCGGCTCGTCGGTACACGCTTGACGGCCTGAATGATAGTCGATAACCACCGCCAGCGCCGCTCAAAACAGAATGTAAAATCAGATGAAACGATGAGAGAACTAAAAAAGACACTCGACAACTCCCACATCTTGCCTTCCAAACGCCATATAAGGAGTGTAATGGCCTGATGGCCGTCGTGATTACATCCTCCCAAAATCATCATGAGTGCCGCCCTCTCGCCAGCGAACCAGAAGAAGAAGGAAAAAAGAACAGAGCAGAAAGGCGCAAGTTCTGATGCGCTGATGTGTTTTATCCCGCTGCGCGACATCCACAAGCCGCGGTTGCGTCACCCAATTTGGCCTGACAAGGATGGCGCGAGACTGGAAACGACGACTATGTATGGATGCTGCAAGTGTTTCGACCTTGCGCGCTTCTTTTGCAAAACGACGTATATGTTTCAATGACAACATCCAGAAGGCCACGCAGCAGGCAGCTGTTGCGCCTACCGCTTGCGCTTCTTGGACTTGTCAGCTGTCATGGTCGCCGCGGCGATGGGCGCAGCGGGTAATAAAGCGGGTGGGACAACGGCGGGAACTTCATCCTTCTTGATGGGTACTCCCATGTGGCGACCGTATCGACCCTTCCGGCCGTTGCCCTCGTCCTCGCTGATACATTGGTCAGCAGACAAGCCGGCATCGCGGCATCGCCCGCAAGGCCTCTGTCTATCGCAACCCTTTTTGCTCTTTCTGCAGCGCTGGCAGCGCGGCTTGGTAGAGAGATCGGGCTGATCATCCTCGCCAGGGACAAGCGGCAACTGACCAGTGGAAGTGATAGACTGCTTCCTCGATGGCGGCATTGAGGCAGGAGACATTGGGCCGGTGGAGGCCGTTGGCAGCTTCTTGGGCTTAGTACCATTGGAGGGACGTGCCTTGGGAGCCTTGATCGACGCCGCCCTTGAGGTGGAGGCAGAGCTCTTGGGCTTGGAGGGCGCCTTGTTAGCTTTGACCGGCTTGCTCTTACCATTCGAGAGCAGGGAATCATCAGCGCCGTCCTCGTAGTCGGCGTCGTCACCACTGACTTCAGCGCTCTCGGGGGGTGGCATGAAGTGCGCTTCAGTAGTCTGATAGACCTTGCCGACGGCACCTGTGACATCGATCTTCTGGCGACGGGCAGGAGGGAGATCAGGCTCGCTCTCGCTCTCGCCATCACTAGTAGCACCAGTAGACGACGCAACGTCGGCTCTGCCACTGAATGTATCATCGAGGGTCGAGGCAGATGTTCGGCCGTGAGAGATGTTGGACATATCGCCCAGTCGCATCAGCTGGATGGCAACATCCTTGTCCTCCTCAGACATGCAGCTGCCGACGGTCGGGTCGGGAGTAGGAAGAATGCCCATCGCGCTGCCATTACTGACATACCCGATACTACCGCGGTTGCGACGACCATCCGGTCCCGGCGTAGTGTACATATTGGAGTGCGGGATTCCATTGCTGTAACTCTGCGGTGACTGCATGGGGCGCGGATTTGTAAAGGGATTTTGTTGCGGCACAACGAAAGGCATGGCCGGACGATGAGGCTCAGCACGGCGTACAGGAGATACGGACGGGTTCGAAGTCGCCGCTGGCATCTGAGGTGGTGCAAACAGGGGCAATTCCTGTAGCCCGACGTTGTCAGTCTTTTGAGGCCGCCTTGACAAAATGGCGGTCTCCACTTACCGAGCTTTCGAACTTGGCCCTCTTTCGACGTCCACCCTCGACGATGTTCTCGACGCTGATGTCAGTCGTGGGTAGCTGGTCTTTGTTCTTGCCAGAAGTTGAGCCGTTCTCATCGGCGCTGCTGTAACCCGTTATGCTATCGCTGTAGAGCTCAGTATGACTCCGGGCGGCCGAGCCCCAGTTCCTCGACGAGCGGGAGCGACCCTTCTTGCCATTCGTACTGGCAGAAGCACTCCTGCGGCCACGAGGAGCAATAGGAGAGGGGCTTCGCTTCCGCGACGGTGAACGGGAGCCATGTCGGGAAACATCCTGCGAAAAGCGCTGGGCTGACTGGGCGGGATAGGCATTGTCACCATAGTAGGGGTGAGCGCTGACGGAGGCGCTGTGATAGGGCTGGGGAGCATAGGCGGCCGGGTTCACCGGAGGCTCCTCAATGACCCTGACGTAGACAACCATGTTGTTGCGAAAGTTCTCATAGCGAGCAATGAGAGTGTTACCGTGCTGGTCCTCAAAGCTAACCCCCTTTGACCCGGTCGGGCCCGAGTATAGGCCATAGAAGTTCTTGACAGTGGTCACAATCGAGTCTGTAGTATCGTGAGGGTATATTTGTACTCGCATAGGCAAGCGCGCACGATATTGGGGAGAGTCGAGAAACAAGAGCTCGAATGCGACGTTCTTGGGAGTCGCTACCTGTTGAGGTGAGACACTGCCACCGTTGGAGGACGCCCGCGAGGCACCAGTAACGGTGTTTAGCGGCGACATAGAGGCCATTGTGTCAATATTTGTGATATATGGGAGTCTCGATGGAGATGGGTGGGTGAATAAAGAAGAAAAGGTATGGGATGTAGTTGGGAGATGTCGATTGCGGGCTTTGACTGGGATTGACTGGCCCTGGTCACGGCAAGATCGCTCAACAGGACGCTCGACAGTCTGGTCAGTGGCCGAGAGCCAGAGAACAGAAACGAGACGAATGTACAAGGAGGATGCCGAGCTATGGATGGAAGATCAAGAAGAGATCACCATCCGGGGCGTGGGCGGTAAGCGCCGAGTCTGGTATGTGTGCGTGTGGTAGTATTCTCAGGGCTTGACTTGCGGTGCGTATGACGACGATGGGGGACGGACGGATCTCGTTGAAACGACAGCGGCGAGAAGACAGACGATCTGGTGTATATTCTGAGGCGGATTAGCAAATGATCAAGCCCCTGAGAACAAGCGAAGAGGTTGAGATGGCAATGGAAAGTGACCCTCGAGGAGGGAACGGGCAGGACAAGTGCCGGGGCGAACTGGCGCTGCTTGGCCGGGGACGAGGTATAGAGGAGAGCGGTCATGGACCTTGGGGCTCGGAACTGAGGGAAGATGGTTCGGGGCCTCGAAATTGGGTCTTGATAGGGATCGCGCATGATGATACAAGCGATGGGACTCACCAGAGAGGACTTGACTTGGGTTGAGATGGTTGTGGCGGCGTCGAACAGTTGAGAAGAGGGTGTGCATGAGGAAAAAGAGGAGCCAAGCGAGAGACGTTGAATCGATTTTGTCTCCCGTCGTCGCTGCTTGGACATGGCTCACTAACACGAGCTGGCTGACCCCAGGTCGGTGAAGCGTTAACGTCCCCTGAGGATGGCCTGGAGAGTAGGTCGCTGGACCGCTGGAGGCGGCCCTTGACAGCGCGTGATGACCTGTTATTACAGCGCCTCCTCCTCCCGGTCCAGGGAGTGGAGGTCTGGCTCCGGCGCTGAGATTGGGCCAGGGCTTGCAGGGCTGGTTGGTCGGCTTGCCCTGGACTGAATGACCCATCCATTACGGTACCTCACCCGAAGCTGCATTCACGATTGTCTCCTCAATAAGTATTCTATACCTGGCTACCTATTGTCCTGAAAACACTCAATAGAGAGCAGCATATGCTCAAATAGAGCTTGCGCTCACTTGTCGGCGCGGGCATTGTTGAATGCTGTTCCAGGGGAAGACGGGGCGCATTCTTGACTCGTCACGGCGGACACGGGAACCTTGAAAATGGAGGCGGATGCGGCGGTGCGGTGCGATGCGCAGCGGCAGCGCAATAAAGAGGAGCTGGAGGGTCGCTCCAACCTGTGCCCTTTTTGCGCGCGCGCGCACATGCTGTCGCAACTCTATTCTATAGATTCGATTGATATCAGAAACACTCGAATGTTCTGTACTCTCCCCTCGCTGTCTCTGAAACTCGAGCGGGCGGGCAGGCATACCTATCTTAGAGGTTGCAAGGGCTCGGTAGTCAGATGTCGATCCCCGGATAGCAAGGCGCATACTTTATACGTGATGATGAGCGTGTGAGCCTGCGTATCTTGCTCATCGCTTGTCGCAAGACGCAACCTCTGGGCCACAAGGTTCAGGGACAGAGCATATCCAATGCGCCCGCGCTTCTTGACTGTGTTAACTTGACGGCTTGCGCTTGATATCCATAATGGATTGCAACTTGGGCTTCATCCATACGTGCTACCTTTGTATGGACCACAGTCTACTGCAAGCAAGCTGCAGTCTTCAGTTGACTTGTCCTGTTCGGCGGACCCTTGGACCTGGCTGGCTTCCATAGGTATCCGTACTTTCCTTGCCCTCCCGAACCTCCGTTGGAGCGTCACTCTCTCACCGGCCACTCGCGATCCATCCGCTCCTAGCGACATGTTCCCATTGCTCCAAAGGCGACCCTAGTTGGGCTAGGCGCTGGCGCCCAGCAGCCAACAACCATGGCCGCGCCCCCAAAAGATCCAGCCCGGGCCCCTCTTCCTCCTCTACTCTACCTCTGACAGTTCTTGTGACTCTCGACGACCCTCACCTCCAGTCCGAATGTGGTGTGGGGAGACAGTCCAAGATACAAAAGCAACCGGGGGTTGCGTTTCCCGCTAGCTTGAGCACTACTCGGAAGGGAAAATCTGGTGAATCGCACACGCACGCACCAGCGACGTCGCAAGCGGTGTTGAGAGCAACTTTCAGGGCCTGCAGACACACACACACATGCGCACGCACGCACACAACTTAATCATAACGAATTGCCTCTGGCACCCCGATGGGGAGGTTTAGCTGCGTACGAGGCTTGGCGAGGGCCTGGTGCGACTCCAGTGAGGGCTTGTCCTAGGAGCTTCCAGTATCTCCGGCGCAAGATGGAGAAAGGAAGTAAGGTCGGCGGCCTGTGGGCCCAATGCCAATGGCTGTTTCAACCGCAGTGAGGAAGTCATTGAGCGGTAACCAGCTCTCAGCAGAGGAGAGGCACTACGAACGAGCTGAGAGCTTGTTGGTAACAGCCCAGACAGCTCTGAGCTGATGGTTGTAAGACACTGACAGCCAATTGTCGGCCTTGGTGGTCGCCCAACCTTCAACAGGCCAGGGCGGAAGAGAGCTCCGTCCTATCTACACCGTAAATAATACCTAGATGGATGACTGAACGCGATCTAGAAAGTCAACATTATCTAGGGCTCTTGTCAGCATTGTGGCAAGCGAAAGGGGATTGAACTGCGACAGCTGATCATTCATCTATTTACGGAGTACTCCGTACGGAGTAAGTAGAGCTTTGCGCTTCACAATACATACGTAACGTCTTCGAGGAACAATGCGCTTAGTATTAGCTTCTGGATCTTCTGAGACAATTAAATCCAAACGTGAAATAGCCCAGCCAGCCTCGCGGCCCCTGTTTTTTTGCACTGGCAGATAGACTACGTATCCGCATCCTTCCACGGATCGTTCATCTCGCCCAGTGCTTCAACTTCCATTGTCATATTACGAACCTTGCTCGGCGCCTGAAACTCAGCGATCAACCTCCCTGATCAAGGCCTGGGGAAGCCTGCCGGGGGTTTCGTCCTGACCCATCCAAGCAGCGTCGAGACGACACGCTCGCGGCGCACAAGTCAGAAGGTGAATGGGATCGAGGATTGGAGCTTGGCCACACGCCAGGCTTGTGTTTTGTTTCAGCGCGAGACCAGAAAGACAGACGCGCGCACGGCGTGGGCTGGATGGAACCATGCGATAGCACCACGGTCGCTTTTGCGGCCGCGAGAGATGTCCAACCAGCAACTGAGGCCGAGTTGTTATTTACGGGGTTGGCAATGGATCTTACGAACATTCATGATCCATGTACTATCGGCTTTGTTAGAACCAGATCGTTATGGCATCCATGGTAATTAGGGGAGTTGTTGGATCCCCTGCAGTATTGGTGGCCCGGTTGTGTGTACGTATCTGGCTCAGACCGCATCGAGGAGCTGCAATAATACTGTGTGCCCTTATTTTGCCTCTTCCCTGACTGGGACTCAAAGGCTGTCAGTGAGGAACCAATATCAAGATCATGGACCCCTGCAATGACAACCCGGGGAGGCACGGCAAGGTATCGGCAGACGAAGCATCAACTCGGCTGGCATCTTGAACCCATGACTTGATCAGACCAAGCTACTGTATTGTCTGTACTGTGCATATGGGGCCCACAGGACCCTTGCTACACGATGCGATTCACAGATACGCTGCGCAAATGCCATGGTCTGGTTGCCTATGCCGTGCTTCTCTCTCTCTCTGTTTCTTTCTTTCTCTCTGCCTCCGGTCATGGTCTTCCAGCTTGAACTCGTTGACAAGCTATTGCGCTACTAAGGATTCAACAAATATCATCAATGCGCCCATCGTCTTTGCGCGTGTCGTGGGGTTACATCCAGAGGGGCCAAAGAAAATGGATGCGATGCGCCCATGAGCGCGCACGCTGTCACCGCCCCGCCCTGTCCTATCCACGTTTTGGTGCGCTGGCGCTGGCGCAAAAGCTGGTCAATAACAGCAAGACAGAGAAAAACAAGATGCGACCAGAGGAGAGCTTTGTTGGTCGAATCAGAGCTCGTCGCAGCCCAGCTTGACCCGGGTCCCTTGTGGTCACTTCATCTCTTTTTGCCTCGTCTTGTTTTTGCGCAAAGCTGATGATGAACTACCCGTGACAAGCGAAATAGAGATAATAACTTCATGATGCCCGTCGTCGCTCGGGCCGGGGCCGACTGATTTGCGCCCTGGCCCGTTTATTAATGGCATGTCGAGTGCACACACTTAAGTTACGGTGTATGCATCTGGTGCTAGTATGTACGGAGTATGTGCATGCTCTTTGCGCCTTCGAGTCCTGTCAGGAATGTGATGAAACGACATATATACTGGACAAACCCCGTCATCTCGGTGCTAAGAAGCGAATTGCGCACAGGCTGTTTCGCGAGATTGCGTCTCTTGCCTCATCTCTCGTCACGGCGCAGACAAATCCTGCTTCTCTGGCATGTGTGGCGGTCGCTAGATTTGTGTGCGTATCGATGCCCGTTGACACCCGTTGTTTCCCGTGCGGATTTGTCGCAGATAATGGACATGAACTGAGGTGAAATAGTTCAAGATTACCTATTGCAATCGCATTTTAGCCCAATATTCAAATCAACTATCAACCGTTGGCTACGGCGCATATGCGACACCGTTTTAGCAAGTAGAGTGAAGCCTGCGCATTCTTCAGACATTGCCCATCAAGGGACGTTGAACCTTGCCACTCTCGTGGTACAGGGTTGGATGCGACAGACCATTAACGTTATCGCACACTCTAAGCCCGTTCCTGGTGTCGCCGTGTTGGGCCTACCCTCAAGGTGAGCTTGAATGATTAGCGCCACTTAGCAATTTACCTTGATAGCAGTCATGACAGTCTGCGATCCAAACGCGCCGACTTGTATTGGTTGAGGGGGGTTTTTGCATCTTCTTTTCAAGCTATGCGTCACCTCTCCCGCCAGCCTGGACGGAGCTTTACGATACTGAAGTGACGAGGGAAACTCGGGAACGAAAGTGCTCTGTAACGATGGAATAAGATGTCGCCTGGATGATACTGACAACGCTGAACCGTCACACGGTTGGAAAGGTAAGAAATGGTGGCGTAGAGATGAGTTTAGTGTACCTCGCGTGGCGATTCGAGAGGGGCAAGCGATGCCATCCACCATTTTGATGACGGGTGGACAGACAGGGCGCTTACCGTCGTTGTGTATGGATTCCTCCCTTGTTGGCTATTCCATGAATTAACCACGATAAAGAAGCTCATGCCTTCAAGTAATATCGAGGATGCAGGTGACAGCGATCGCGCCCATTGCGGAGGTTGTATGAAACAATCCGAGTCAAATTCCTCGGCTTTCTTATCCTGCGCGAATGAGCGTATGCCAGCATCAGGCGATGACCTAGCTCCCGCGCAAGCAAAACGAGTGTCTTGGCGGTCTCGGACAACATGGAGGGGTCCAAGTTACCCTCAAAAACTGGCTTGCGACGAGGTCTCGGCAAGATCGTGACGTCCTGGGCTGAATGTCATAGATGGGTTGAAGGATGCCGTTGACTTTGGTCGATGGAAGGTCACGTGAATTGGCGGTGGGCTCGTGGGGCCAGCCTTGTAGAGACGACGCGGTCAAGGTTGGTGAATAATCAAGGACATTATTACGCATTGCCCAACGTGACTAGCTCAATAATACCCTAAGATCCAAGTTTTAACAAGAGAAAACCACCTTTATACTTTTTTTTGTGGTGGTTTCCCCCTAGAATGTCTTAGGAAGCTCGTCAAAGACGTCAACGTCTTGAATCCCTCTTGACGAGAGACGCGACGAGAAACAGTGCTGACCCAATGAGGTCTAGCCCCGCCCAGCCCCGCCCAACTGAGCCTGGTGCGAACAGGTTCTCCAACAATCCATCATCGCCGTGACGACTGAGAGGAACGGGTGACTCGACCAATCAGTGACCCGTGCACAGCATACCTCCAGCCCAGTGGACCCAGGTTCACTGACGGGAGCTCTCCCTGCGCTAAGGCGCCTAAAATAAGATGTCGTACCTGGCGGCGGCGCTGCATAAACAAACAAACAAAATCTCATCTCTTTGGGAAAAGTGGAACAGACCGGGGTGATCGCCCCAATCAAGCCACAGCTTCTAGCGACCTTTCAAGGCACCACCGGCCGTTGCCCGCTCCAGCTGGCCGTTGCCCGTTGCACAGCTACGGGGGCCAAATCAATGCGTTTGCCAAACCCAGCACCCAGCTTCTCGGAGTGCCTTTATTATTCTGACATGGCCGTGATTTGTCTCTGTTTCTGTTTTGCAATATTTTCTCAACACCAGAGCAGAGCAACTCGTGGTGATCAACCATCTCGTCAACATCATCGCTCATCCGAGTCCATCACCCTGGCTTAATCTCCCTAGTCCAAGCACATCCCTGGGATTCCTGGGTGCCCGAGCCCCTAATCTCGCCAACACCCGCCGGCTCAAGCTACCTTACCTGCTTACCTCTCGCCCTTCTCTCTCTCTGCGAGCGAGGCAGAAAAAACAACACAGGCGATTTGTCGTGGTCACTTCACTTCAGCTTGTCGCTACCAGACCGTGATCGAGGCCGTCCGAAATAACGCTGTCGTCGTGAACTTGCGCAAGGCAACATATGTCACCAGGATAGCAACTGAGAGCAAGCACGCCCACCAGGTTTCTGTCGTCCTACCAACTTGGCTGCATCTTACATGACATCTTCGACGCGACAACAACAACTTGAAAGCACTTTCTTGCTTCGACGCACGCTCGAAGCGTAATTCCAACAACATTATAAACACATCTCGGCCGCGTACTATTTATTTCCTTGTGCCTTCAACATCAGCTTCTAGACATCAACATGGACGCTAGGGTACGTTTGTTCTTCATATTTGCCCTTGCTTATCTACCTGGGGCATGATTCTACAGCGGTCTCTCCCTTGCATACCAATGCAACACTAGCCTGTTCATATGAGTTCCTCACTAACGCTGCACTTCCACAGCCGTTTCGTCCTCGCGGCGCCGAGAATGCTCCCCATCTTCATCAACGACACAAATCGACCGGTAACCTGGCCACGATGGCCCCAGCAACAACGGGTGGCTTCCGTGGTCCTGCTAAGCGAGCTGCGTTCGGCGACGTCACGAACCTGAGCAAACAAGTCGGCCAGGCACGCGATGAGGGCAAAATGATCAAGGTTAACGCTTCCAACACTGTCCTTCAGAGTCATGCTCCAGCGGCTGTCAACAAGGAGAACCCCGTTCACAACAAGGATGCGTTTACCCGCCCTGCGCAAAGACCACCAGGTCTTGCCCCCAGCTCACGACCCGCGCTCGAAAATAAGAGCTCCGACGCGAACAGAAAAACCACGCGCAGCGGATTGCAAGAGGCTGCTGGCCATTTGTACGTCAAGAAGGATGTGCCAGTGGTGACCAAAAGCTCGAATGTCCCTTCAACGCAAAACGTACCTGCCCTCCAACCCCGTCACTACAAGAGCCAGCCCCAGCTCAAGCAGCAACAACAACAGCAATACCCTCATCAAACCAGTCTGCGACGCACCCAGAGCAAGCAGCTCGAAAAGATCGTGCCCAAGCCGGATGCCGCTGAAATGGGTTACAAGGGCACGAACGCTGCGGCAGTGCCCATGCCCGAAGTTGAATACCCATACGATCACGCTGCCTACCTTGACTCGCTTTATCTCCCCATCGAAACCGGCGTCGACCTAGACGCGCCCCAGAAAGAAGAATACCCGGAGCTGCCTTCCAAGCTACCGGAGATCTCCGAGGAGGAGCCTGTGGTACCCGTTGCATACGAAGAAGGCCCCCTCCCTGCCATGTCAGAGCCGGAGGATTGCTGGGATGAAGAAGATGATGAGGACTTTGACGACCAGGACCAAGCATACACCACCGCGCACTCGTTCCGCTCTCGTGATTTGACTGCTGGTGGAGCTACCACCATTGTCCCGCCGCGTGTAACTGCACGCGTCCAGCGCGAACTCGAAGAGGCCCGTGAGGAAGTCGAGCGGACCCGCACCGAGGACGAGATTGAGGAGGAAATGTGGGACGTCAGCATGGTTGCTGAATATGGTGACGAGATCTTTGACTATATGCGAGAGCTTGAGGTATGTGATGAGCTTTTGGGTGGCGTAGGGTATAAGACTGACGTTTTGCATAGATTCGCATGCTTCCCAACCCACACTACATGGACATCCAGACAGAAATCCAGTGGTCTATGCGATCGGTCCTCATGGACTGGCTCGTGCAGGTTCACAACAGATTCGGCCTCTTGCCCGAGACGCTGTTCCTGACAGTAAACTACATCGACCGTTTCCTTTCCTCCAAGATCGTGTCCATCGGCAAGCTTCAGCTTGTAGGCGCCACAGCAATCCTTGTGGCCTCCAAGTACGAAGAGATTAACTGTCCATCGCTTGGAGAGATCGTCTACATGGTTGACAACGGCTACACTGCCGAAGAGGTTCTCAAGGCTGAGCGGTTCATGCTTAGCATGCTCAGCTTTGAGCTCGGTTGGCCCGGTCCCATGAGCTTTCTGCGACGCGTGAGCAAAGCTGACGACTACGACCTCGAGACTCGCACGCTCGCCAAATACTTCCTCGAGTTGACCATCATGGACGAGCGATTTGTGGCCACACCGCCCAGCTTTGTCGCTGCCGGTGCGCACTGTCTGTCTCGACTCATTCTCAAGAAGGGTGACTGGGTATGTATTTCTTTCGAGTCTCTGATGATGAACATGTCATTAATACGTGATGCAGACCAAGCAGCATGTCCACTACTCTGGCTACACCTGGGCTCAGTTGAAGTCGTTGGTTACAATGATGATCGAGTGCTGCGACCGGCCTCACATGCACCACGCGGCTATCTTTGAGAAATACTCGGACCGACGCTATAAGGAAGCGTCTCTGCTGGTGCAAGCGGCTCTGGACGCTGGCTTCACGCTCCCTCACCAACTTCAGTCTGTTCGAAGAGAGTCCTCGCAAGAGACGTATCGCGACAGCAGCGCCGATGTGGAATATGCGCATGGTCATCTCGTCCCTATCGAGGGCTGAATGCTAGCCATGTGGGTCCGGCTGACACCTTGCGGTTGAGTGCGACAATACTCACTGCGATGTGTGTGAGCAGCGCCCTGCGTGGCGTATGCACGATCTTTATTCTTTTATTGAATGACCTCGACGTGAGTGTTGGCGCCGACACTGACAGAGTCTTGCGAAGTGCCGTTGCATTGGCCTCTGTGTTTTTTGGTGATGTTGTTGGCAGCCGGTGCTCACCGTCGGGGCGATGCCGGCCCGGGATGCCTTTGCAGTGGGTGTCTTCAGAACCGGGACCGGGAACTCGAAGGGCAGCCGTGTCAACCATTCCCCCAGCTTTGCAAGCCTCATTGCTTGCCCTCGGCCGTATTCTTGGTTTTGCGTCAACCTCATTCTCAAGGAGGTCAGTACTTCTTGATAGCGACCTATTAATAATACCTGGCTGGGGCTGGGCTCAAATCGCGACACCAAGAACGAAAAGAGAAAAACAACAACCCCAAGAAGCTCCACGGCCTGACCTACCTGACTTTCTCCTGCTTCTCGCTATCCCCTTCTCCTCATTCGGACCTGAGGAAACTCAAGAAAGTGGCGGAGTAGACAGAAAGGGAAGCGCATAAGGAGATCTTGCTGTATGGACACACAACACTGTATAACGACCCTGGATGACTGTTACGAGTATCACGACTACGCATTTGCGTTATCTCATCTTTTAGTACCATATTGGCTGGTTTAATATGCTTCGGAATTCGGCGTTGGGGTATATGTACTCCGGCCCACAGCTGCTGCAGGCGACACAGACGTCCGGCAGCATGAGGGCTATGGAGTTGGCGACCTCGGGAGATGGATTATTAGGGATAATGGATCAAAGTCGGGGCGCACACAGGATTCTTTAAGGGACCGTGGGGGTTGAACCGAGTGGTGGCCATCAAGCAGCCGTCTATATATCGTCATGGTCTCGACCATGATATCAATTGGGCTGTTACTCAGCAAGCCCGAACTGATTACTTCCTAGCCCGCATCTACAGTATTATATAGATTTACTAGAGGCTCTGGACTTGTATGGTATCTAATACTCAATTCCCATACTTTATGAGCTGTCTGTGAGCCTGTACCTTTGTCTCGCAGTAACGTCACTTGTGACATGGAGCGGTATCGACGCAGGACAGGACAACCAGATCTTGATTGATAAGCGAAAAGAGCTACTTCACGTAATTAAAACAGCCAAACTCAGCGTAACCTCATCCACACGACCCTGACTCTCGCGGCGACGGCGTCAAGGATGGCCCGCTCTCCAGGGACCCGGCTGGTCCCCCTTCCCACCCACTTACTTACAAGGCAATGTACTCAGCTGTGAAACCCGACCCGATGGAGAGAATTGGGAAACATTGCTTTTTGCAATATCTGGTGCCTGTCCATCTCGCAGATATGCTGTCTCATGAACATGGGTCAATGCCTGACATGTCTGATGGCTATCCACGTCTTTCTTCCCCATGGGATCTACGGAGAAGTTACGGAGTAATTAGACCAAGAAAAGAAGCGCGACTCGCCTACCCCGTCCCCGGGAAACGTCCTCCAAACCCCGACATTTCCCCACAGAGAGGAAGAAAGAGCGTCTCGTAAGCTGTTGTCATCCCTCTCTTATTGCACGGCCCAAGTCCTTTGCTGGCCAGGGGTTGCGGGGAGAGACAAGATCGGTCGGGAGCCAAGGGGCGTGTGTTCGGGCTAGACTTCCATCATGGCCGGGAAATCCCGACGCTCCGGACGGGAGTTAAGTACGTACTTGTCGGAAGTAGACGGCTGTACCTTTTCTCTCCAGGTGCAGAACAGACGTCTATCCCTGCCACCCCGCAAAGCAATTCAAGGGAGGAGGCCCATAGGAGGAACGGCTTCGAGACAAAGGTGAGAGGAGACTTATGATAGGTGCGCGAGCGAGACGACATTGCCGGTACAAGTTGCTTTGTAGCGTCTTTTTACTCTTCACACACCCGGCGGAGAACCACGGAGGGGGAACCACGGTGAAGATCGGGCTTCTCTCGCCTTTCACCTTGGCTAGAAAGGGTGAAAGGGAAGCATAGACATGGCAGAAGCGCGCTCGTGACATGTAACAGATCCATGCCCATGGTAGGTCGCGAGACGCCGCTAGAGAACCATAGAGGACATGTGACGTCTTGATCATCTTGTCTCGAGTTCTTTCTGGAAACACGAATATCTTAAACTCTCCGTGACCCCGGATCTGGAGCACGGGAGCTTGTCAAAGATGAGAGGCCAGGTGAGTGTTGACAGTCAAGAGTAAGAACTATTGGTTGGTCAGAAGAGGAGCTTCATCACCAAAGGATCACCGCTACCGTTCCGCATGCGCAATCTGCTGTGCATTCATTCACACTGCGCTACGGCCCAGCGGAACCACGACAGTACAGTGTTTTGACGCCCATGGGGGATGGATGGGGATGGGGAGGGTAAGGACTCCATATCCGTGTCAGCCGCGTGCAAGTCCCATGGTAGATAACTTCAGGCTTTGAGTAGATTCCGCAAAGCCTCGAGATGAGAATCTTTATCAGTCATTTCTTTTCTCCTTCCTTAAGCTGTAGAAGTTCGGTCGCTGCGCGCAAAAGGCACGGGGTGAGCGAGTAAGCAAGCACGCGAGATGTGTTTAGGTGCCGCTGCGGAAACGCGCCAGCAAATAAACGGCGTGGGCTTTACTGAATGAAGCAGTAGGCGCTCCTCCGAACTCCGGCTGGGCGGGTCCGTCCCTGGGGCCTGTCTCCACTTGTAGATGCCACTCCGGGTCGGGGGTGGGAGGTATTCCCGGTGCTGAGGGTGATGCGTGAGCTGTCTTGACTTTGGACTTGGGTAGCTGGGGCAGGTTGGGGCGGGTCAGGGTGGATAGGGTTCGGGTTATCTTAGGTTAGAGCGAGTGTAGATTAGCCAGT
>JADDON010000286.1:0-30498 GCA_017140175.1 Fusarium staphyleae
AAAGATGAACAGCGGATTGTCGGAGAAGACCCAGGAGAATGGGAGAGGGACGCCAACGTGCGATGCCACCAAAACGAGGGCGATCCGCTTTCAGTGCTGGGGGACGGGGAGACGGGGGAGGGAGACGGGAGTCGCAAGGACTGGGTTGAGTGGGCGAGTGGGCGGGCCGCTGGGTTGGGTTCCAAGGTACTCCGTAGGATGTCTTCCGCGCGCTTGTCTTTGGCGGTGTTTGACACTGCGACGGCGGATTCGGCACTCAGCTAGGTACGCCGGCTCAACCCAACGGTGAAATCTGACTTGGGGGGGCCAGGGGACCAAAGTCGAGTGAGTGTGTTGGTAGGGGAGCAGAGACGAAAAGCAGAGGAAGAAAGAGAAAGAAGAAGAAGTGCAAGGAGCTGGGCGACAGGCTGGGAACGAGGGTGCCTGTATCGTTGTGTGGGTTGGTGCCTTTTGGCTGAGTGGACGGACCAGGCGAGTCAAGGACCAAGGTAGTTAGTTATTCTTTAGTCTCGACGGAAACGATATCATTGATCTCGTGATACCGTCGTAAAGCAAAGATGTAAAAGCGCAACGATTGTTTGTGTACTCCGTAGGGCACCCGATAACGATCGACGGCTCTTACAGACAAGGGGGGATCTCACTGTGTCTTTGTCGCTCACAAAGCGTCGGGGGGGAGGAGCCCTTTGACCTTTGGGACGGAGTGGGATGAATGAATGAGTTGATCAGCGAGTGGGTTCGAGTGGCAGCACAACGAGTCCTGATACGTGCAACGACAGACAAAGAGGTGGAGAACTGTCGGCGAAGACGGACCAGGGATCCGATACTAAAGCGGGGTCATGCATATAACGAGTATAAGTTGCTGGCTATCGGAGATAGCACCTGAAAGAATTATCGGGATGGTTCTCCGATGATTTCGGGCGAGTACTGTATCAGTAAATTTGTCTACAAAAATGCAGTGGCTGGACAAACCCCTTTACCCAACAAACGAAACCCAGATCTCCGTTTGAATCCCAGACAACACGCGATGATTCCTAGAGGGGGATCCGCGTTTCCCAAAAACCCTGGTGCTTTAGCCAAACGCGTCTTTGTACCTACTCCGTAACTTAAGGTATCCGGCAATTCTACTTCCTCGCTGCATGCTACCGGCCGTAATTTTACAAAGAAACAATATGAATCAATTGACCTTCTGCGAGTATCCTACGGAGGCCAAACGCTTCCATCCCGTAAAGAAGACGGCAATAAACTCCCAATATCATGACGTGGCTACGCTAACAAACTCCTTGTCTCTGAGGCACGTAAAGACAAATTGTCCATGCATCTATCGCAGCTCCGGCACTAAGCCTTTGCTGGCTTCCGCCGCTTGCTAGTGAGATGAGAGGTTGAGATCCGATCACGTGCAGATGTCACAGTGCAGACAATCCGAAAATTTTCTGTGCACTGTCTAGCAATATCTTCGTTCGTTTCGAGCCTCAATTTTCTTCTTTCCAACTGCAAACCTTTCACACTCAACCAAGCCGCCTTTGCCTGACCATCTGGGAGCACTACGCTCGAGATCGCGCCACTCTTATCATCAGGAGCAGCTGTTTTGATTTGGACAGCTTCGTCACGATTCTCGCAGCGCGTTGGGTGCATTCTTGGATGGTTGCATTGGCGCTTTGTTTTGATGCTTGTTTCTTCTCTCCAGCGTCACACGCGCCCTGCAGTTTGATGGTAAGATTTCTTAAATTTCTCTTGTCCTGCATCGCAGCCTTGTCCCCCTCCCCCTTTGAATGATGACACTTTTAGAACAAGTCTTCTTTTCCCAGCTGAATCGCCCATGAAGAAATTCAGTCTTTTCGGGCCCTAGGCCTGTTACTTGCCAGTATCTTTGTCTGACTACACCCAACACACTTTTATTCATGAAGCACATGCATCGTCTGGCAACTTTGCTAATCATGCTCAAACAGGTTTACTTGTAACTTGTTGCTATCATAGTCGACGACTAACCACCAGCTCTCTCGACATCTGTGAATAACCAACAACGTAAGTTACTACTTTCTCAACTACACAACCACACCCCCTGCTTCGCATGATGAAATTTCCAGCAACATTCGCAGTTTCCACTCGAGTCCCGATCGAGCTTTATTTTGGGACAGATGAGGGTTTATTCTTCCTTGGATGTCTGATCGAACACATATTTTCACACTTTGCTTTGACAACTTTATACGGGTCATCAAGCTAACATTATCCAAGAATTAGGTCTAGCTTCTGAGCTCAATAAAATTGTTTATAGTAGTTACCAAAATGAATACCATAATATTCAGATCGTCCATAAAGCCCATAAAATATGTGATCCCGTGCTCGCTTCAGGTTTTCATGGTGTATTGGTAATTGTGTCCTTATTTGATCCTAAGATGATTGTCTGGATCCGTATGGCAGATGCCCAGCGAACTTGGTCATAAATATCCGTGTTAGTTCTTAATCGCAACGCCGGGCCTCTTCGATATCTATCCATAATATCATCCCCTTACTGTTCTCGGCTCATGATTATTCTACAGATATATACCATCTCTAAGCAACGCGTACCTCATCCCTCAGATCCTCTCTCTTCACCCTCCCACCCACGATTCCCCTCCTATTCCTCCCCGTCCTTCCTCTCCCCAGCCAGTTCAACTTGAGCATCTTGCACAACTCCACAACTCTCTCATTCCCCTCGTCGTCCGCGTCTCTCGCCGACACCCCAGACAAAACGCTCATGCATTGCAGCATCCGGCCGACCATCTCGGTGACATGCTTGGAGTCCTCAACGTTCTGCTCGCGCTCCCGCAGGCTGCCCAGCGTGGACGGTAGCGGTGGCGGAGGCATCCCGCCGCTGCCGGAAGGCGTGAAGGGGCGCAGACCGCTGTCGCTCGTGTGGCTGCCGAAGCTGACGTTGCTGATGGCGCGGCTGCGACCACCAGCTGAGCCATCGCCAAGGAGGGTTGAACCCGTCGAGTTGTATGAGGCCACCGAGGGGTCGAGCGACATGGCGGTGCCGGGACGGGCCATGGATGTAAAAGACTCCGAGGGGGAGGTGGATAGGGCAGCCTCTGCGGGAGGCGACGAGTAGGCCAGAGAGGACGGTAGGAATTCAAGAGAGAGGCGTGAAAAAATCGTCTTGAGCGTGTCGTAACGTGGTAGAATGACAATATCTCGGTAAGCGATGAGAACTAACCTCCTTACGTCGAGGACTGTTGAAGCGGGTGCCACGCGTGTCGGCAAGTCTGGCGATGACGAAAGAACGCCGCCCCAAAAGTCACGGGCTTGATCCCCAGTCATAAGTGTGCCACAGCCTGAAACTTCGAGATCTAGAGGCAGAAAAACAGCCTGCATATATGGCAGGATGGACGTAAATGTAAACATCCAGAGCTCCACCAGTGTTGGGATGAAACGATCCTCCGGCGTCTTCCTTAGAGTCCGGTCGAGGGACGAAAACCCTGTCGTCAAGAGATCTCGCAGGTCCTCCAACATGGTGTTTGGTGAACGTCTATGCATGCACCACTGTATATGCATCTGCACAACTCGGTTAAAGTCCTCGACTGGAAGACGCAGATCCTCTCCTTCAAAGATGACCAGGAGCTTGGCCTTCAGATACGGCCACGCGTCGTCCAGCGACATGTGGTGGTGAAGCCCGAGCTTTCCGGGATCAACGGGGTCGTACATAGACGTCTGCTGAGACAGCGACGGTAAACTACTAGGCCCGGGCCATTCGCTTTGCAGGTTGAGACTCGACTCGCTCTCAAATCGGCTCTCAGAGCGCTCGGCCAGCTTCTTGTCCTTTTTAGCCTTGACGAAGCCAGATGAATTGGGTCCGGGGCTCGGGGGTATATTGAAGTTGTATAGAGGATTAGGCGCATTTGGGTCTGTCGGTAGGGAATTGCTGGCGGCAGACGACAGAGGTAGGTGGTACTCATCCTTAAGCTTGTGCTTTTGCCGTGAGAGGAAGTGGTGCTTCTTTTCTTTTTCCTTGCCCTTCTCCTTCTCCTCGGTGGGTGTTTCGACGGGTCGAATGGTAGCCGATGACGAGTTATTGAGGTTGTATATGGACTGATTGCCTGGGTCGACCAGACTGCTTGTGCTAAAATTGCCACGCTGCAGAGCAGAGAGGGCGGATCCAATCTTGCCAGGACTTGGCAACGGTCTCTCCTTTGTTTCCCCTTTAGTGCTAATCTTTCCAGGACGAGAGAACAGCTTGACCTTGGACTTTTCGGTCTTGAGCGGCTTCTCGGACGCAGGCGGCGGAGGCGGAGGCTGTGGGGGCTGTGAGGGCTGTGAGGGTTGTGAAGGCTGCGAGGGCTGCGAGTATGGCTGAGGGGATATAGAGTGTGGTCCTCGTGGAGAGTTATGTCCTGAGCGCGGGAACACCACGTTTGCCGCAGCCGTAGCCGCAGATGAATGTGAACCACCCAGACGATCGCTATGGCCGCCGTGGTTTCCAAACCCAGTATCTCGGGGCGCACTCGCCTCTGTCAAGCTCAGCATAGGTGGACTCGTAGGCCCCTTGGCTCCGCTTCCTCTTCGAACTCCATCATTCGTGTCGCCAGGAAAAGGCACAGTCTGTGAGCGTTGTCGCGAATGGTTCTGATGGGACATGACGGCCGCCTGAGCTGCGATCTGGCTCGCCGACATACCAGCGTTGGAGGCAGAAGCCGCCGCAGCTGCGGCTGCAGCTGCGGACATGGAAGGGGACGACTGTCCGCCATGGCTCGTCATTCCTAGATGCGACGATAGGTTCGAGGTGCTCATTGACGGTAACGTCGGCTCAAAAGAACCTTGGGTAGCCGAATGCTTGCGCGCATGGCCTTTGACCAGCGTTGCCGGCGATCCCTGAGTAACGGACCGAGACACGGCTGGACGGGAGAAGTTGTGGTGTCCCAAGCTCGCGGTGCTCGAGTTCGCATGAGACGAGAACTGCGAGTATATCGGTGTCGCGGGAGACGAAGGCTGTTGCTGCTGTCGTGCCTTGGGTATCGTGATGGAGGGTCGAGGGGTGCTCTCCTCGCCATCCGAGGTTTCGACGCGGCGCAGGGCGGGTCGTGAGGATGTCGAGATCTGCGACGACTGCGCAGACGAGCTAGATAGGGGGTTGAAGCTGCCGGGGCCGCGGGGTTGGGAGCGTGAGGGTTGCATCGTTGTTTATGCGGCGACGGGGTCGTTGTTACATCTTCATCATGAACAGGCTATCGGCCGAATCGAGGGGCCTGCGGGCAAAAAGGCGGGCCCTGTGATACCGCTTATCGGGTTCGGGTTGTTGGAACAAGGCTGATATTCTGATGTTCTGTTGGCGAGGCCAAACTAGAGCTGAATGAGGAAAGGGAGAGGTTTGATAAGTTTGGGTGAATGAAGTGAGATCGCTGAGCCCCATTCGATTCTGGGGTACATGGGGCCACCTTAACAATGTGTGGCGTCGATAACCCCGCGCCAAAATACAAACTCCAAAACCAATCTCCAACTCGACTTTATCATCACCCATCAGCTAACGTTATAACTAATAAATCCAAATCATACTCGGTTCTTTGCTTCAAGCTCTCTGTACCCTACAGCCGCAATGTCTCAACCAGGTCTCACCGCATCCTATTCCTCCGACATTAGCGCCCCTTTCACAGTTTCCCACTCCCTGCCCTCTCTCTCCCCCTCCGCTTCAACCGCCGATAAGACCTCCTACCTCGAATCCCTACGCGCCTCCATCGCAGACACTCAGGCCACCATTAACAAGGAGCTCACCGCGCGCATGGAGCAGGACAAGGCGAGAGACGCTGCCGCCGAAGCGAAGGAAGAGGAGAACTATGGCGAGGAGGTGCAAGAGGAAGAAGATTGAGACCTTGTTCGTTTAAGCCTGGCACCCGAGGTGAACACACGAAGAGACATGTCTCGGCCAGAGCCCACAACTTTAACGACAAGATCTGTTTATTTACGAGGGGTATTGCGAAGAAATATCATACTGGCTGCCACCAATCCAACCCATGCAAATGCTCAACAACCCCTTTCGACTCGAACCGTGGAGACGAGCTGCAACTCTAAACAACCATAACACACGATACGATACTGCCGCGCAAAAAAGATACACTCAACCTTCTAGAAACCTCTTCCCCAGCTTGGCGCTCGCGATGTATCCACCTTGCTCCCTGTTGCCCGATTCAAACAGCCGTAGTGCACCACCGTATTGTCTGGCAGTACTGCCACAACACTTCCGCCAATGCGCATACCACCACCGAGTTTCTTGTGGCACACAACGCAATGCCGCTCATCCGTAATAGCCACGTGTCGGTTGCGTCCGCCCTGGCTGCCCTGTACGCCGTCGCCCAAGTGCAGTCTTGCTGCAATCGAGATACCCTCAGCTTGCCGCAGTCCTGCCGCGATCCTGGCCTCGTTAACTAGACTGTTGGCCGAGCGGATGCGGCCTCGGAAGTATGATTCGAGTGCCTTCACCGGAAGGTCATCGGGAATAAGACCAAGGGTCGACATTGCCGGAAGGCGAGATCCATGTTTGGAAAGAAGATCGAGCGCTGGCTCAAGGTTGGGCTGGTTTGGTGGCGATGGCTGGAGGTAGAGTGATAGTAGAGTCTGATAAATGGACGGTATCGTGTTGTCGGGATCTTCTCCAGCATCATCCCTAGCGTTTGGCTGAGATGATGGAGCTGTGTCTTGAGACAAATTGACCCGGTTGCAGTACCTGTCAAAGTTAGCTAATGGTATTACACCAATATCCCTAAAGTAACGTACTCTTCAGCTTTCTGGTAGTCCTTCATCTTGAAAACAAAGATCTCAAGTGCTTGCTTGTGCTGGCCCATGTTACTTAATACCACGGCCTGCGCCTCGTAAAACGCCGGATCTGTCATTGGTCAGTACTAAACATATGAAGCGGACGAAGATCCTCACCGTCTCTAGGAATGAGACCAAAAGCCTTGCTTAGACTGTAAACCTGCCTCGATTCCTTAAGGAACGTCACAAACCGTTCCATCAACGCATTCCACTCGTCTCCCTTCGGCATCTGTTTTAGGTTCCTAACGTAAAGCTCTACCAGGCGGTTGTGAAGATCTGGCGTCATGTCCTCCAGCTCATTGATAATGTGTTCCAAGTATCGACCTTCAAGCTGCGGGTCTACATCGTGGAGGAATGCCACGACCTGTTCCCGTGGCAGTGTCTCTGCGTTCTCGGTATCGCCTGTGAAAATCTCTAAAGCCTCGTCAGGGCTGGCCTTGAGCGTCCACTCGGCATGCGCTAGTATCAGATCGATTTCTGAGGGTGGGAGGGTCTTGAGGTACTGTATGGTGCGGTCTGCTCCGTGAAGTGTTGGTGCAGCTTCGTCTGGCTCCTTGGCTGAGCCGAACCTGCGTAGCAGCTCCAAAGCCTCCTTGTGTAGCCTTTTGCCATAGAAGAAATCCACCAGCTCGGTGTAGCGGTTGTGCTCCAATAACATCTCGTTAACCACCTTAGGGTCGCAGAAATTGGGTATTCGGAACAAGGAGCTGGCCAAAGTCGGCCGAGAGAACATGTAGGCACGGAACAGAGTCGTGTCTACCAGTCGAAAAGTACTTCGAAGCTCTTCCTCCAGCTTTTTCTCAGAATCGTCTAGACCCATCTTCAGAACCTTCTCTGCAACGTCGTCTGTAGACCCATTTCGGTCACTTCGAGGCTTCAAATTTCCGGTAACAGGGTCAATGTCCCTTTGTAGACGGGCGCGGGTTCCCGCAAGATAGCTGTTTAACTCCAAGACCGCATTCATCAAGTCCTTGTCCTTTAGAGGCTTATCCTCGCTAGACTCCGTCTCTTTCACGCTTGCGTTATCATCAGCTCCAGCTGTTTCCCTCTTTGAGATGATGGATGCTGTATCGGTCTGGGGTTTTCTATAACTTCCGGTGAGATACCGAGCAAATCCGCCCTTGTTCACTGGTGACGGGGTTTCTGGTGCTGTTTCGGTGAGCTCCGGGGTACTCGGCCGTGTTCCATTGACATTCTTTGGCGATCCGGGCGCCTCCTGCTCCTCGTCTTCATGCTCACGGCCAGCCCACGCCGACAGCTCGCCTGCGATTTGAGGAGGGAACAATTTGAGCACGCGCTCAGGGGGCGCATGCACCATATCTTCGCCGAACAGATCCAACGCTTGCCGATACTTCTTCTTCTTGAATAGCATCTCAGCCTTGAGCATCTTAACTTCCCTAAGTGTCTCGGTCTTGTCGTTGAGTAGAGCGTCTTCCAACATTTCGAGAATGCTGACAGCTTCGTCGAACTTGGCGCCATCCACTAGCTCCTGGATTTGAGAATCATAATCTGTTGCGTCCATCTTCCAGACGCATCGCTCGCTTGAGATGTGGAAGCCTTTGCCCGCGTGGGCGAGACTACTTGTAGGCGGTGGGAAATGAAGCTGGGCGGCGCCTGGAAGAGCCAGGTTTTGGAGGAGGGAAAGAGTGGTAGGATTCCGGACCTCGAGGGAACCCTTTGATGGAGCTTGCAAGGCAAGGATATAGGGGTATGAGTACCCTATCGACTCCGGGGCCGATTGCCAGGGGATCTGCCTCCTCTCGAGAGGCTTCCCATCATCGTCGATGAACAATGTGTTGATGTCCTTGGCGAGAAGCATCTCTCCTTCTGCTAGCTTTGCTGCCAGTGGCTTGGGCATGTAGCCTCCCAAACCCATATATCCCATACCAGCACTGCTCATCGCACCAAAACGGCTCGACTGTCCGGTTGCAGGACCTGATCCAGGACTCACAATCTCTTCGACTTCACGGGTTATAACGTTGACCATGACATAGCCACCGTTCATGCCGCACACCAGCTTGGTCGCACTCGCCCATGTAACCGACCTGATTGATTCAGCCAAGATCACCTCTCCAACATCTTCTGCCAGCTCGCCCCCGTGCCAGCTCCAAAGTAGCAGCCTCCTCTTGACCGCAACTGCCAACCGACTGATGATCTCGGGAATGTTCGTGTCTGGGTCCTTGACGACATTCGAGGTCACTGCAAAGCAGGATGCATTCTTGGTTCGGGTCAACGTCTCAGTGAGCTCGTATGTTTTGAGATCGTGGAAAGAAACATGGTAGTTGGAGAGCGATACAATCGTATTTGCCTCTTTGATCACGGCCAGCTGCTCGATGGCACGCGACGAGAACCGTTCAACCTCGCGCAGCAGATCTGTTGGCTTCGTGGCCACCTTCGCAGCAGCATTGTCCTCGTTTTGGGGGGGAGTCGCAGGGCTGGCAACTTTGTCGACAGTGCCGTTAGAAGGCTGGGATGGGAGCTCGTTGAGGCGGTA
This sequence comes from Fusarium staphyleae, assembly GCA_017140175.1. Lineage (NCBI taxonomy): Eukaryota > Fungi > Ascomycota > Sordariomycetes > Hypocreales > Nectriaceae > Fusarium > Fusarium staphyleae. The sequence goes on from JADDON010000286.1 coordinate 9,275, forward strand.
TACACGGAGGGCGCCGTTGTTGAGGCCGACGAAAACACGGTCACCTAGGGCCAAGAATCAGGTCAATTACAGCTCACACCATAACGATTTGTAGTAATAAACCGGGAAAGAATAGAATAGCAAGACCATACCGTGCGCGATGATTGTTTCAATCTTTGACTTGTCTCGCTGCCGCAGCTCGACGATGGGACGGGCTGTAAAGGCGGAGAGCATGGCGCCGGCCAGCTCAAAGCTGTAAGGGCTAGGCGAAGAAGAGTCGCATCAGATGGTGTTGAAGTCGCACAGACGCAGTACCTCTATCACGCTTGGGTTTGGAAGAGGATAATAGCAGATATCAACGCTTATGTTGGTGTTGTTGGCGCCTGGACGAGTCCAATATCCGTAGTTGAGTGCTGGAATCTGGAGGGCAGGGTCATGCCGCCCTCGGCGGAAACATCGACGTCAACGGATGGCCAGAGCTTCTTGCATCTACACTGTACTACAGTGCCAATTCGCACTTATACCCCAACACACGGAGTAGGGCACCAGTGAATGTTTAAAACAATATATCTCGGTTCAGTAAACAACTGATAAATTATATCACATTTCTCAGTCTATCTTGCGATTCATCTATCCTCAATAAGGGGTTTACATGCTCCCAATATCCTGCACCGTAACAATGAGATCGTCAACTTCTAGCTCCGACTTGACACTAATTAATTGCTATGCTTGTTCCCTAGAACTTGAACCAAACAATAACTCCATAATGGACTCCTTGTTCTTTCAGTCAAGTCCAGCGACTTGCATGATTCCGTATCCAAGAGTCACAACCACGATAAGGGTCATGATACTGCTCGGCACACCACGACTGATGAAGTGCTTGACTTGCAGATATCGCTGGCCGAAGGGATCTTCTTTCATAATCGCAGCTACAAAGAGTCAGCTTCGGCTCCAATAAAGGTGCACGGGACAAAACTTACTCATATTGGGGAAACCACTGGTAGGCAATCCCATGGCCGCGCTGCACATGAGAACACCGCCCATGACGAGCAGATTGGGGTGCGGCTGCTCCATGGCAACGCCAACATCAAACACAAGCGGGAGGAAAATTAGGGCGGCCACCGTGTGGCTGATAAAGGTCGCGATGACGAGAATCAGGGCCGAAAAGACGACCAGCACGCCGTACAAGCTCATACCCTCCACTTTCTCGGAAACCAGCTCAGCGAGGGTATGCAACAGACCAGATGAACGAACGGCTTTGCCCAGGGATAGTCCTCCGGCCGCGAGGATGATGATGGTCCAGGGGAAGTTGTTAAAGTCTTCCTTGGTCAAGATGCCGATACCAAAGAAGAGCACAATAGGAATAATGGCAATAACGCCCATGTCACCAAACTCGGCCTCCAGTTGATGGCTAGCGCACCACAACGCAATTGTGGTGATGGTCACAAAAGTCACGAACCATTGAAGAGCAGTAAACTTCTCCTTGACAGGGCGGATAGGCGCAATCGTTGTGCCCTTGCCGGGCTGGAATGAGACGAGGAGCAGAAGCCAGATCAAGACAATCGAAACCGCACCGACAGGGATGACAATGAAGAACCATTGCAGCCAGGTAGGCGCAGGCTGCATGATACCCATGGCGACGACATTCTGCGGCGAGGCAATGGGGGAGAGCATGCCTCCAATATTAGACGCGAGCGCGATACCAATAATGACTGCTTTGGACATGTTGGAATCAGACGGCAAAGTTCTAAGCATAGGCTACACGACTGTCAGCTTCTAGCACTTGTTCATCTTTTATCAACTTACCTCGATGATAGAATAGCAGAGAACGGGCGCCGCGACATTGCTAATCAGCATAGAAGCAAATGCGGCCACAAACATATTGGCGATCAACACAGTCTTTGGCTGGGTACCAGCCTTGCTCAGAATAAGCGTGGCCAATCGCTTGTCGATGGTGCATTTTGACAGAGCCGCTGCGAGGGTGAAGCCACCAAGAAGAAGCATAATAACCGGCGTCCACATGGCGGCAAAGATGGCGGAAGTGGCTTGCTTGGCGTCGAGACGCTTATGAGTCTTGCCGGGCGTTTCATCGCGGACTACGTTCAGGACGACCGAGAGGAAGGGGATCAGTAGTGAAGTAACAAAAAGAGGGATAGTCTAGGCAAGTGTCAGCTTATATCAGTAAAATGAGAACCATAGTGTGCAGGCTTACCTCGGTGGCCCAGAGCAAACTGACAAAGACCAGCATGGCCAGACAGTTCTGCTGCTCGGGCATCTCCATGATGGGGAGCAACAAGAGCAGGAAGAAGACGGTGAGACAAGCAACCAACGTCCAAAGAGAAGAGCTGGCGAGCCACGGGGGCAGCGTGACCCTGCCAAAGGGTGTGCGGATCCGAGTCTCGGACTGGGTCTTAGCCTCGTCGCCTTGCAACCTCCTAGTCACATTGCCTCTCTCCTGGCCAAGAAGCGCTTGTCCTAGGCCCGCTGCCTCAGCTCGGCGCTCAATACCAATCAGGTCTCTCCAGACAGTGTTGCGCTCCCAAACAACGTGCTCCCTCAGGTGCGAACGTAGGTCTTTGCGAGCCAGCTCATCATCGCCACCAGTGACCACCTCAGCGTATGCCTTTTCCATCTTGGTGATGTTTTCCTCGAGGATACGCTTCGTCTCGTCCTTGAAAGGGTAGGCAGACTCGACATGCGCCTGGACATAGGACGTCTTGAGCTCCTTGTCGAGGATCTTATCAAACTTCTTGAGAACCTTGCTGAAACCGGTTCGGTTGAGCTGGATGAACGACTTGAGCTCGCACAGGGCTACGTAGAGGCTAATGATGCGCTTCTTGAGCATGATTCCGGAGGAGAACATGCCGGTAGAGAACATCAGCGACTGATCGCCAAAGTCGTCGGCCGTGGTGCTGTGTCTCCTTGCCCCATTGTGGCTATATTCGCCAGGCATCAAGTCATTGGAGGGAGGCTTGACGATGTTGGGAAGTGTCCTCCTCCGGCCTCCGCTGCTTCTCCGCCTCGTCGTCAGACCAGTAGTTTCGTCTTCCTCGCTACCGCTATCTTCATTGTCGGAGCTACGGCTGCGGCTTTGAGGACTCCGCGAACGAAAGGCATTCCGGCCGTCGGGGCGGTTGCTAGACGAGGTGGACAGCCGACGTAGGTAGGGGTTGTCTTCATTTCCAGAGTCTTCGCCAACATCACGCAGAAGCTGGGTAGTCTCTTCGAGGAGCTCGCCCTCTTTGGAAACGTAAAAGGAGCATATCTTTTCGAGCTCGACACCGAGGGCCCGGGAGAAAACCTCCTCTGGCTCCTCGTTATTTATAAGTGGTCTCGATTCGGCATCGCCAGCACGCGCTTGATGGGCCGTCTTTTCGAGCTGATAAATCCTGCGAGCATGTGTCAGTCCAGGAAAATTGAGTAACGCCAGAGTGAAGGCGTGAGACGGGTGGCTCACAGCTTCTTCAGATTGCTGTAAGCAATGTAATGGCTGCTCCAGTCAGGAACAGCATTGAACTGAATGCTGTGAGAAAACTTCATCTCGTCCTTCTCTTGAAGCCAACGGCGCTTTTCGTCTCGTTTCGCCTGTATCCGGGACGCGCGATCTGCTGCGTCGTGACGAGCCTGAATGGGCGGGTAGTCGATAAGCTCAATTTGCTCTCCCTCGTTGCGATTCGGCGGGGTCTGGGAACTACTACTGTGCTGTTGTACTGCGACTGGCCCGTCGTGTGTAGAGACAGCACTCCCTCCTCGTGTCGGTCGAGTGTTGTCGAGGCCGGAGCGGCGACTTGGAAGAGCGGCAGAGACAGCGCCGGGTACAGAGGAGGGATTGTCGGGGAGGGACGAGGTCGGAATGGTTGCGACTCGGAGCGGCGTGGATGGCAGATAGCTAGTTATCTAACTAAGTTTTTGAGAGTAGATCAAGAGGAGGAGAATCCTGTGTGCCTGTGACGCAAGGCATGTGGTTTGAGGGCTGCAGCTGTGTGTCCCGGTGCCGCGCCAAAACCCAGACCAAGGGGAATATCCACAATCCAACGTTGGCCTCGTGGAGATGGCGACTCTTGAGGGATCGTAGCCTGGTCAAGTCCAGCACTAACGGGCCCGCAATGTCGCAACCCCTTTGTCGGCCGTATTCGGCTGTTAAGCTCGTGACTTGGTTGCTTCAGGACGGAGATCTCGGCAGAGTTGACAAAGAATATAAGGCTTGGCTGCAGCATACGCCGTACGTTATTTGATGACACGTTTTGCAGAGGATAGGATTGAGAGAGTGCCACGAAGCGCAATTGATGGGGTGAAGCAACAGACAAGGCGAGAGAAGCATGGTGCGAATAATGCTACAGCTCACTCGTAATAGGCTGAGCCTGATTCGCACCCTTGTCCGCTGACGTCGATGCTCCTCCAGGACACCCGATTCCCCAATTGCGTACCCGCTACTAAGCCGGGGGGCCCCAATGATAGGTGACAGACCGTATTAGTTACGGAGTATATCTGCTATTAAGTGCATGATAGTTACATGGTATTGATGAGGCCGAATTGGACCATTCACCAGTTCTGTTTTGGGAATGAAAGTTTGATGCAGATTTGAGATTGTGTGTGTTACCCGAGAAGCATCATATGATAGCCCCCGTGGGCAAATCCCCTGAATCTACAGGGCGGCTTCACGAGGCCATGCACCCTCTACAGATTCCAGCTGAGGAGGATGGAGGTCAGGCGCTGAGACGGAGAGCGTGGGGGTGAGTAGCGGTCACCTCGAATCAGTGCCTGGGCACCTTAGACTTGAGCATTTCAACCACCCTAGACAATATTCATGAAGATGCTCATCAATGCATTTGATCATGGTTATGCATTCTGGTATATTTGACTTCCTTTACAAAATACAAAACCATTACTCAACTCGCTCTACTTACCCAGCATCTGCTGTAGAGCCTTCACACGTTACGACTCGGACCGCTTGTTCCCTACAGGCTCCTCGTGCCATCCTTCCTCAACAGCCTTGCCTGCTTCAATCACGACCAGAGCCGTAATACCACGTGCAGTTACACGTGTAGTTACACGTTCCAACCCTTTCTGAATGGCTCTTTCACTCTCGGCATCAAGAACATTGATGCTCTCGTCAAGGAGCAGCAGCTTCGGCTTGCGCACGAAAGCACGTGCGATGGCTAGACACTGGCGCTGACCTCCAGAGAGACATGAGCCGTTGGGTCAACGGTCGCGGGGCTGTCCATATCTTGTCGTAGCTTTTTAAAAGATCTAGTAGCGATACTGAGAAGAGGAAGCAGGGGGGCAATGTAACCTAGGATAATGCAGGTTGTGGAACATGTCAATGGAAAGCTTCAACTACATGGTAAGAGAGCACATGCCGTCAACAAATAGGAGAATGACGGTGTAAATATCACCCACCGTCGCTCCGCCTTCCTTGTCTACGGAGTCGGCGATTTGCTGGCTACTCTGCTCGATTAGACAGAGCATTTGCCATGTAAGTAATGTAGTAGAGCATTCCAGCTTGAATAGCGGCAACGAAGGCCTTGTTGATGCCTTGCTTGCGCGCACCTTTCATCCTTTCCGATAAGATGGCATCAAGGGGAGGACCAAGACCAAAAGCTTGAACAACAGGTATATTGGAGAGAATCTAAGCCGAGGCAATCCTTTCGGGACGTGACGCTTGCGAGCTTGATAGTGAAGAAACTACCAAGGGCCGCAAGCAGCATAAATGCAGGGACAACTGAGATGGGGCTGGCAGCCAGCGTCGTGTTCTTGATAAATGAGACATCGTAGGCGGGACGAGATCTCACCGGCTTATCGCTTATCGAAGAATGTGGCATCCTGCAAAAGGATTCTTATGAAATAGCGAATCCCGAATACGGGTCCTGAGGCGGCGACTAAAGATGGACAATCAACGACGCTAAGATAAGTGGCTGATCCTACTTGCAGCATTGCTCTGCTGCTGGGTGAAAGTTGAAGCCATCACGACTATTTCCTTTCTCGCAAGTCGTCAGATGAAGCTGAGGAGCCCACCTCTCAGACCATGACACCATGCACTTAAATGATCGAGCATCTAGAGGCGAAAAAAGAAAAAGGCTAGGGTGATCGAGCAGTGACAAATATTCAACTGCGCCGCTCAACAAGTGGTCTAATGTTGAGCTTTGACGATCCTTGTAGACGGCGTCGCACAGATCGGTTCTCTCGGTATTGAACGTTGAGGTGAACAGTGCTCAAGTATAGACGAGCTAACGGTAAGTCACTGTTTATGTAAAGATGCTGGAAAACAAACAAGATCTCAATCGAGGGAAGATATGACATGTGCTAGTGAATACCGTTGAAGCTTTACTCGGATCGGCACTCCAAGTGCTCCGGTCGTACAGATACAAGGATGGTATAACTATGCAACGGAGCTCTAACAAGCTAAGCAGAGTCATCATGAAGGTTGACATGGGTCATGAATCAATGTGTGCAATGGCGGTGTTGAATGTCGCAACAAGTAATCATGTATGTACTCGCCTTATGTACGAGAGCTTCTCTTACAATGTGCGCAAATCCTTTCCTTGACGGAGCACATGTTCCATCCATCGCCAAGGACCCTTTTGTCGTTCTTCCTCAAGCCCGCCAATAGAGACCCGGCCACGAAGCGTGCCAAGGATTCTCGGATCAGATAAAATTTCTGCTGGCCCCTCCAGGGAGTCAGTCGGTCGAGTTATCTGATCGTCGCTCAGCAGCGGCCGAAAATCGGTCATCGAGCACCGAAACTCGGCACGCCTCTTTTTTGATCAACTGTAAGAGAAACAGGGTTACCTGGTATGTAACTTAGTAGTTAACCGGCTGACGGCGTGTTCGAGATGATTTCAGGGGCCCTTCAGCCAAAGGCGTGTGTTTGTACTGTGCATACATGTGCGAAGCGACAGTGGGAAAATGGCTCAACTGAGATCCCATCGACCCATATATAACGTTAACTATATGGCCGCAACTTCTCGCCAAGCAGGGAGAGCAGAGTCATTAGAGGGAGTTTCCTGTTCTTTCACTGTGAAACACTGTACGTACTCGGTAGAATTCACGCCAAGGGTGTGTGGCCTTTGATCCTCATCTGGCCGATCTGATAACGGTGTTGCGCACTGTCCTCTCTCACCAACCTCCTCAAAAGCGGCACGCACCAGCAGAAGGATCAGATCAGGCGGAACAGCGGTGGAGACTGTAAGTGCTTTTCTCTCCCACCCTTGTCTTCATCCACACGTGTACAAACGTGCAGTAGTTAGTACGTACCTTTAACGGCCCCCCGGGGAACGGATCTGATAACTCTAACTCCCTGGCATCTTATCCCCAACACCACCACGTCCACGAGGACAAGGACCCCCCGGATGGAGCCCGCCCCACGACGGCTTACTCGATGCCTTTGCCCGACTGGTCCCAGCTCCGTCTCGGACATTGTCACTACGTTATAGTTAGGAAGAGGGCTGTGCAGAGAGCTCTCCCAGGAACTCACCTCCTCCACCCTTGATCCGATATTGGCCAAGGTCGCTGTCTCCCGGCTACCTAACGTTACTTGTTCGTAATGCGTCACCAATCGTTTTTGTCTTTGCCTTTCAAAGAGTTGTTGAGGGGGGCCTGCTTGCTTGCTTTGCTTTTATTCCTGATATCCTCCCCTCTCGCTGCCTGCCCATTACTTCTTCTTCCCCCCTTCACCACCGTCTTTCTACATCTTGGTAGCTTTTCTCCATACTTCAGCTCATGTTCATCACCCGAGCCTCTACCAGATTCTCGGAACTACTGCTGTCAGCCCCCCACGCATCGGCTTGCACTCACACCACACGTGCCTTTTCGTGCCGTGCCTGGACCTCATACCGTCCAGCTGCCATCGTACAACCGACGCTTCAGCTCCGTGGAAGAGCCATTCCTGTAGCGTCAACTCGCCCGCTTGCTTACCAGAAACGTGCCATCTTCCCCTGTTCCAAGTCCTTCTCCAGCACTACCATCATGGGCTCAATCCCTGAAGCATCCCAGGTTGTGCGCGTCCTCGTCCTCGGCGGCTGCTATGCAGGCCTGTCTGCTGCCGTGAATCTGCTCGATCTGAGCCAGGGGTACTCGCCCCGCATGGATGCCGAGCCTTTCATCCATCACCCCGACCTGCCTCACTTTGACATTGAGATCACCATTGTTGATGAGCGAGATGGCTACTGTAAGTGGTCAGACTTGTTTGTCCCTCTTGATCCGCTTTACAGACTGGGCTCAATGCTGTGCAGAAAAGAGACGACACTGACAAGAATCAACAGACCACTTGATCGGCTCGCCCATGGCTCTGGCCGAGTCCGAGTACGCCAAGAAGAACTGGATTAAGTACTCTGATATTCCCGGTCTCCAGGATCCCCGTATCAAGATCATTCAGGGTTCCGTCACCAACGTTGACCCTGCGGCCAAGTCGGCCACCGTCTCGGCTCACATCACCCAGGAGCTGAGCACTCACCACTACGACTACCTTGTTGCTGCTACCGGCCTGCGACGTGTCTGGCCCGTTGTGCCCCAGTCCCTTACCCGGAAGCAGTATCTGCTCGAGGCCGAGCAGCACATCAATGCTGTCAACGATGCCAAGCACGGGGTTCTCGTCGTTGGCGGCGGTGCTGTCGGTATCGAGATGGCTGCCGAGCTGAAGATGGTCAAGCCCCACGTCAATGTGACCCTCGCTCACTCGCGGGATAAGTTGCTCTCCTCTGAAGGCCTGCCCGAGGACTGCAAGGACCGTGCTCTCGAGTTGCTCATCGAGGGCGGCGTCGAGGCTCTCATGAACCACCGCTTAGCTTCCACCAAGAAGATTGAGACGACCGACGGTAGCGAGAAGTACGAGGTTGAGTTCACCAACGGCCACAAGATGTTTGCTAGTGTAGTCATCATGGCTATCTCAAAGAGTGTTCCTACCACGAGCTACCTCCCGGCTTCAGCCCTTGACGAGGAAGGATACGTCAAGATCAAGCCCAAGTAAGTAGAGACGCTCTTCATTCCGTTCGCCGCACAACAGCTAACATACCCTGCAGCCTCAACTTCCCAGACGAAGTCCCCAACGCCGAGTATCACTTTGCAGCTGGTGATATCACCAAGTGGTCCGGCATCAAGCGGTGCGGCGGTGCTATGCACCACGGCCACTACACGTCGCTAAACATCCACCAATCCATCACTAGCCACCGAACCGGCAAGACTCCCGAGTACAAGGAGCTTATTCACTACCCTCCCGTGATTGGCCTTGCCGTCGGCAAGAAGGCGGTTGCTTCCAGCCCTGACTCTGGCACCATCTCGGGTGAGGATGTTGCCGAGGCTTACTTCAGGGGTGATCTTGGGTGGACAAGTAAGTCTCACGGATGACTCAGTGATTTGAGTATTAACGCTAACGCGGGAATAGTTTGCTGGAACTATATGCAGCTCGGTGGGCGCAAGACTGACGAGGCCAAGGTCTAGAGGACCAAGTTTCTAAAGGTTGTTATGGGTCTGGCGTTATGGGATTCAACGGGTGAAAACATGTTACGACACGTCAAGCGTACATTGTGTTTGACATTTGGCATGTCATGATGGTATGGCATGGGGAATGAACTAGGTATCTATTCGATCTAATACCAGAAGCAAGTAGCAGGCTAGAAAGAAGATATCTTGCCATGGACCGTGTATTAAATGTAGTATGGGTTCTTTATTAACCAAGTAACTAATTGGCTTAGTAGACTACAAATGCGCATACATCATACCAAACTGGTGTCTTGACTCCCAACTAAATCACACGGCCCTTGACTTGCTTGTGGTCCTTGACATTAATGTCACGCCACATCAAGACGGCGCCGATGGAGATAGCCAGTGTCGCAGTACCAGCAATTAGCATCATCTTCTGAGCCTCAGCATACGAGTTCTGGATGGCCAGACGCGTCTCTGAGCCCGGCGGATACGACAGCTGCGCTGGGAGGGATTCGTAGATGGCTGTCAAGTTGGCCTGCGCCTCCTCGGGCAGACGCTTGGCCAGTTCCTTGGGAAAGACACCCTGCCAGATAGCAGCAGCAATAGAAAGGCCAATACCACCACCGATGCTGGTAAACATGGATTGGATGGCAATCACGACAGCGATGAACTGGTGTTCAACGGCGGCCATTGCTGCTGTCTGCTCGCAAATGACGATGGTACCGCCAGCAAAGGCGATGAAGATCTGGCACATGACGATGTAGCCGATATTGACGTCGACCGTTCGGAACTTGAGCATGAGACCGACACCCAGAATGGTCAAGCCGACGCCGACAACGAGACAGAGCCACTTGAACTTTCCGAAGCGGCGGATGTAGATACCAACAGGGATTGACCACAGACACGACCCTGTGCTGTAGATGCTGGTCACCCACGTCATCTCCACGACAGATAGCTCGTTGACGACCTGCAGGAAACTGCTAAAGTAGGCGTCCCAGCAGTAGTAGCTCACAAAGACGGAGGCGCCAAGGAGACAGGAGCCGAGAACCGTGCGGTCTGTGAGAAGGTGGTATGGCAGGAATTTGACGGGCGCAAAGAACTTCTCCCAGATAGCAAAGGCTATTATAAGGACAATCCCAAAGACGAGGAAGCAGATGACGATGGGTGCTTCCCACTGCTCTTCCTGATACGAGTATATGTTGAACGGCAAAAGGAAAAGTGCGATGCCGGCCGTGATGAGCAACAGGCCTACGACGTCGAATTCACGGCCGTAGTGGTAGATAGACTGCCACCAGGTACGGTTGCTCTCACGCTCAGGTAGAAGCCCCATACGGCGGGCCTTGTAGTAGTAGTGCATGAAGAGGCCAAAGAGAGGTAGCGTGACAACAGGCGTAACGATGCAGAATACGCCATAGCCCCAGCGGAAACCAGGACCATCGAGGAAGGCCGTCGTCATGTATCCAGTGATCCAAGTGGTGATGATGTAAGGAGACGAGGCATAGGCTAACATCAGAGCCCGGTTCTTGAGGGCGGAGGTATCGGCGATGAAGATCGTAAGGCTGTAGTCAAGGCCGTTATATCTGGTAGTGCGTTAGTCTATCTGATAGAAACATTACGGGCATGGTGATGAGAAATTGATAACAGGGGACATCATGCCCAGGTCCTGATTGGGCTACTCGTTGAAGGCCTGGAAAAAGAGGCGCTGCCAAGAATCCGGGGATGCCAAGCATAGGTAGGGCTGAAGCGGCTGAGAAGGGACGGGAAGGAAACTTACCCAACCCAGTAAAAGACCTGCGCTGCAGCATAAGTCTCGACCCCATCGCATCCAGCCATCATGATGAGGCCAAGGGTGAGTAGACACAGGGACAGAAGGTAGCCCTGAGGACGACCAAACACGTCGAGGATCTTTGCGAGCGTGAGCTTGAAGACACCGCCAATGATGGAGCTCATGATGTCGACGGTCGGGGTCAGCGAGTGCGCCTGGAAGTTGGAGTTGACGTAGGGCTTCAGAGCGGTCGAGTTGGACTGCTGCATCGAGTCGATGAAGTAGATGACCCAGATCATGAGGTACGCCGTAATGAGGGCCGGGCGTGTCCACGCAGTCGTGATGGCCTGGATGTTCTGCACACCAGCCTGCGCATGGGGATCGATAGCGTCTTCGCTCTCGAAACCGCTGTTGTTCTTATCAGCCACATAGGCCTCTTTGCTGTGGTGGCCCGCCGCGTCGGCGCCGTCATCTAGGGACGTGGCCATGTTCGCGGGATGCAGTCTATAGAGCTCAGAGACAAGGAACAAGAGAATGGAACTAGTTGGGAGCCAGCACAGGGCCGCATAGAAGTAGCAGAGTGGTTCTTCGCTGGAAATCTGAATTGACAAGCAAAGAGTCAATGAGAACTTGGGGGTCTTTCTCCATTAATACCATTTTGGGTGATCAAGCTCAAGTCCACTGTTTAGCAGGGAATTTGCAACAGACCCAAGACCAAGAGCTTACAGAGAATGTACTAGCCATAGCTCACGGTGTGATGGCGTGCATCTTCCGTGTCACGAGAGTGGGCAGAAAAGCGGGATCATGGACTAACGTTGCTGATGGGATCGACAATCCTGAGTCAAAGGTCCTGATAGCAACTCATCAATCTCTGGTGACGCCAACCAGAGTCCAGTGCAAAGCTTTCTCTGGTCCACCGCATCGGGCCGGAAATAACCTAGAGGTGACAAAAGTCAGCCTTTCAAGGACACGATGGACTCATTTGGCGGATATACGGCTCTTAGTACACACCGATCAGGCTCGTTCGCGTTGAAACCATCGATAAGGCGTAACGGTCGAGAGACGTAACCGCGTATCCTCTCCCCACGGTTCCGCAAAGTCGGGATAGCTAGAATCGTGCATGTCTGGAAAACCAACTTCAGCGATATTATCAGATTGATCAAAAGATCGGGACTGGTCAATCTGGGCCACGAAACCTTTCACAGCTCGCGGCTCATGATACAGGTAACGATGAGAATCCACCAGCGTTCTTCCATGGAGTTTTCTTGATACGCAACGGTGCATCAACGAAAACTAGAAAGGGACTCGGCCCACGAACTTGGGGGTGCCATTGGTGTATATTTAGATCCGTAATTCTTACTTCCATTTCTGCCTTTTCTGATAAGGGATTCCGAGTATTTGGTGATCCTGGGTGACTTGTACCTGAGTATCGGGTTGTTGAAGCATATCATTGCCTGATTTAGACAATTAAGCTGGTCCCCTGCAAAGCCCAACGCTATTCCGAAAAGCGTTAATATGAGTTGGATTGTTTCTTTCGGCTGGAGACTGCGCGGTTTAGTTATCAGATCTTGACACTGACTGATTGTAAGCGGTGAACCCTGGCAGCATCCTGAGACCCCTGCATCTAACACAAGGGCTCCGACAACCGGACTTGGACAATAGTCCTAGGGGCGTGTTGGTATCGGCTAAGACGGACCCTCACATGCGCTAAGGACGTGGGATACCCTGTCCCTTAATGTTATCAGATCCGCTCTATCACGGCCGATGGCCAAGCACGTCTAGGTGCAGGGTCCGGCAAGCCACGCAGCGCCGGTTGGCACCGAGGTGTGCAAAATGACGCCCTTGCTTTTTCGGTGGTATTTCTGTCATGTGCGAATGACCAGAGTCGGCCTCGCTTGCAACTGTTTAGTTGCAGCATAAGGATGCTTGTCTGCTGGGCGCTGAGATGCTGGCCATCTGGCCCAGGAAGAGTCGCGCTTTCTTGGTGAAATTGTCTTGCCTTGTCTATTATGATTCTCAAATCATGACCTAAACTTGCAGAGGGGCTTAGGTGGGGGTCTGTAATGACTAAGAAATGGCCGACCGTGTTGGTTTGCGCAACTTGCGGCAGGGGATCTCTCGGTAGTTCGTTGTCCTACACAAGGCTCGACTAGCCGGCCTCTACTCGGTTGTTAGTGATCCATTCTGTCATCGTTGAATGCCCTTTCATCCCAAAGGCGCCTGAACACACGGTGCAGATGGTGCTCGGCCTAGGGTCAAGCCAAGCACCCCCACCGGCAAACGCAAGGCATGGAAGCTGGGGGATGGATGGATACAAGCGCCGGACAGGAAGTGTACCGTAGTAGCGGAGTTGATAGTCCCGAGGACGTGAGCTCATCCCGAAGTGGCGTGGACGATGCGCGGAAATTATCCCACGGACAACGGTGGATGTCGGGATTTTTTCTCCTGTGAATAGCTTCTCGGCGGGCTGTGGCTCTTTTTGAATCCTCTCTCTTCGACCGATTTCTGCTTGATTGAAAATTCCTTGAACCATAATTTCAGCAGAAATGTCAGCGCCAGCGGGTACTTTTTCCGCCGTCAAGGCTGGCGAGGTCATCCTCAAGCTCCCTCATCCATACCAGACCGAGTATACGATCGAGAAGGCCTCGGCACCAATAGGTATCGAAACACCTGTCTACAAACTCGCCCACAAGTCTTCTGCGACAGCCAAGCCTCTGCCTTTTGACCTCCACAACGATGGCCTTGTTTTTTCCGACCCGATTGACCTGAAGTCAAGCGAGCTTCCCTCTCAGTCCAACCACGGCCCTTGGGCTCGCGCTCGTCGCTCGCCGGGTGTCACTTTTTACTGGGATGGCCCCGAGGCTCCGAGCTTGGGTCAGATCTGGCTGCTTGCATATGTGCTCTTCACTCTGAGGTCGTCCGTGGAGTCGTACCGCCTCGAGCTCCGAGGAGCGAACGCCGACGTCCTGGCCAGGCAACTTACTGCAGTGCTGCTTGCCATTGAGCACCCGCTCAAGGCCCGAGAGAAGCGCCAGCTTTCCAACAAGACCGACGAGAGCCTCGTGCTCATCCTGCGAAGTACCTTCTGGCAGGGTGCTGGGTCCCCCTTTGGCCCTCGACCCGTTTGGTGCCCGGCCGAGTCGCCCTCGTCGCTGCCCGCCTCGAACCCTCTCGGATCGTATCCTCTCACCCCATTCCACAACACTACAACCATCGCCTCAGCCGGTGATCCCGAGGACCCCGATCGATACCAGCAGTCGTGGCACCCGATCCGGCCCGCCAAGCCTGCCCCAGGCGCTGTCATCTACAGCCGATGGGTTCCTCATCTCAATGAGACTTTCTCCATGGTTGCGCTCGACTACACCGACGCTGAGCACTTGCGTCTCTTCCATGAGTGGCAGAACGATCCTCGTGTCTCGCAGGGCTGGAACCGAACGGGCACTGATGAGGAGCACCACGAGTACCTGCAGAAGATTCATGAGGACCCCCACCAGATTGCCATCTTAGCCAAGTGGGATGACACCTACTTTGCTTACTTTGAGGTCTATTGGGCCAAGGTACGTTCCATCCCTCATCATCCTAACTCGAGATTGCGTTTTCTGACAAGGTGGCGTCGTAGGAGGATACCCTGGGTGGCTATTTCAGCGCGGGCGACTTCGACCGCGGTCGTCACTCGCTCGTTGGCGATGTGCGCTTCCGAGGCCCGCATCGTGTGTCGGCGTGGTGGAGCAGCTTGATGCATTATTTGTACCTTGACGACCCTCGCACTATGTACGTCGTGGGCGAGCCTCAGGAGACAAATACTACAGTCGTCATGTACGACTTCATCCACGGTTTCGGGCTGGACAAGTTTATCGACTTGCCGCATAAGCGTAGCGCGTTTGTCCGATGCTCTCGTGAGCGCTTCTTCCAACTGTGTCCTCTGGCTGATAATGAAAAGGTGGTTGGCGGCCTGAGGCTGGGACTGGTGCCTAAGCTGTAAATATTTCTGGATACCTACCTGGGACGATTAGAAACGGTGGTTAGAAGAAAAGGGATTGGCAAGATGAGATGTTTTATTTATTAATTAAGGCTCAAAAGTTTCAATTGTTGAAAATAAGGCAGAAAGTCCTGCTCTGTTACGTAGGTTCAAATCAACGGCAAAGTACATCCTCTACGTGAGGGGCACGGTTACACAGAACATTCTTTCTCTATTTCTTCAACGCTTTCTTTTAAATACCAATTTAACCTGCTTTTCAAACCGCATTTCCCATCTACTCCCGTTTTAACGAAAAACCCATCAAATACTTGTCTACAGCTTGGAGCTGGTCGCTTGCTTCTTCAAAATCTCATCACCCAGCTTGGCCATTTCGAACTTGCGCACTTTGCCGCTACCAGTCAATGGCACTGTTGCTGGGATATCGTCTTCGCCGAGCCAAAAGACGTGGGCGGGCGACTTGTGACCACCGAGTCTCTTGCGACACCAGTCCTTCAACTCTTCGAACGATGGCTTCTGGTGGTTCTCAGCCAGCTCGACAAAAGCACCCACGACCTCGCCGTAGTGCTTGTTCTTGAGACCGACCACGATAGCCCGCGAGATCGTGGGATGGGCCATTAGACGCTCCTCAATCTCGAGCGGGTAGATGTTCTCTCCACCTATCAACACGTGGTTAGCTCGTTGTCTTTCTACAGTCATGCGAGGGGGAGAGGATAAAATCTACCTCTGATGATGATATCCTTGAAGCGGCCGGTAATGGAGCAATAGCCGGACTCATCGAAAACAGCTTCATCACCGGTGTGTAGCCACAAGACGCCTGCTGAATCCCGCATCATGGTCTCATTGGTCTTCTCCGAGTTGTTCCAATACCCGGCCTGAAGCTGGTAGCCGCCAATACACAGTTCACCTCGCGCACCAACTGGCACGATATTGCCATCGCGGTCGACGATCTTGGCCTTGGCATGAGGCATCAACGTACCAACAGTCGTCAATCGCTTGTCGATCGAATCGTCCGTGTAGGCGTTAAAGCAGGTCGGAGACGCCTCGGTCAAGCCATAGCTACTCGTAAACTCGGTCATTCCAAAGCGGTTGACAAGCAGCTCCATCAGGTATCGCGGCACGGGGGCACCGGCAATGATGCCGGTGCGCAGGTCATCGCAGTTGAAATTCTCGGGCCACTTGGCCTGGAAGAGCGAATCGAACATCGCGGGGACGCCATGGACAGCGGTACAACGCTCGTCGGAGATTGACTTAAGTGTTGCTTGGATATCGAAGATTTCAGCAGGGTACACAATCTTACCACCGTGGGTAACAACGGCGAGGAGACCGAGCACCAAGCCGAAGCAGTGGAAGAGCGGAGGGGGACAGCACAGGATATCGGTAGAGGTCAGCCGCATCCGGTCGCCGATGAAGCGCGAGTTGTTGACGAGATTGCTATCACATTGTTAGCGTCATGATGCTGCAACATAACTGGCAAATGAGAAATCCCGCGTCCCTATCCCTGTGTGAGGGATCCAGGTGGTTCGCTCTACACTTACTGGTGAGTGAGCATGGCAGCTTTGGGCAAACCCGTCGTTCCGCTGGTGAACTGAAGATTGACAACCTGGTGAGGTAGCACCTTGCTCATAGCCCGATAAAGTCTCTGGTGGCTTTGTCGACGCCCAATGTTCACGAGCTCATCATAGGTCTGATATTTGCCCGATTCATCTCCCCTCAGCATGACAACTTTGGGGGAAGTTTTCTTGCTTTCGAGCTGCTGGAGCAGTGCCGTCTGGTCGAGGCGCCCGATTCGCGGTGTCGTGAAGAAGACCTTGGTATCGGAAAACTTGAGACCATACATGGCCTCGGTCGGGGTATATGTGTTGTTGAGGATGACGAGAATGGCGCCAATCTTGGCCACAGCGAAGAAGACAGCCGCATATTGTTCGCAGTTCCCAGCCATGATGGCGACTCGGTCACCAACACCAATGCCCATATCGAGCAGCGCCTGCGACAAAGACGAACTCTGCTGGCTGAGCTCATTATATGTCCAGCGGGCGCCAGTCCATGGAATTACGAGGCATTCCTGGTTACCGTGCTGGTAGGTCTGGAGTTCGAGGAGCTCGCCCAGCGTCAAGTCGACGAGCGGAGGGTCAACCGGGCCTTCGAGCACGGAAAGCTTCTGCGTTGGCTGTATGGGCTGCGAATTGATGTGTGTTGGTTCGGTCGTCATGATGGCGGGGTGTGCAGCTTACACCAGCTGCAACGCTGCAATTCAACACAGGTTTGACTGTTGATACGTTGCGACGCAAATCTCAACGTCTTTGAGTTTCTTTACAGGAAACGTGGTTGGCAGACTCTAGAGATGCCAGAAGATCAGAAAGACACCAGCAGATGCCGCAAAAGAAGGACTTTCTCGCTCGATGCTACCGAGTATGCATGTACCAATTTGTACAGCCGCTATTAACGCTTGCGCATCCGTGTTGACCCGTCTAGCTAGCCATCGCCATCCGGCCCCACAGCCAGTGCCGTTCTCCGTGCAGCCCAATGCTTCTTGGACGAAGTGGACGCCCATTATGGAGTCGAGGATGTGAATTTCTGGTAGTCGAGGGGGGCGGAAAAGGTGCGCGACGCCGGTGCGGCAATTATGTTACCTCAGGGATCTGCTGGTGCAGGCACGGACGCCGTCGGACACCATCACGGTTAGCATCATCATCCCTTGCTCAGGCTACCAGGGCCCGTCGCCATTTGTCTCACCCTGGCTTTACTGGGACTTCGAATACTTGCTTGCTTGGTGAACCTTGGCTTTGGGTCCTTCTCAGCCTCCGTTCTGCATCTTCTCCGAGGATATGGTGCAGCATGGCTCTTGGTAATTAGCTCCGTCTAACAATCCACACATCCGACACGCCTTCTTGCTCACCTTGCATCTGATAACTCTCGAGCTCCAAAACTGCTCCATCCACCCCATTTGGCGTTTTGTGAGTTACGAAATCGGCACTGGTCTCAATTAGAGACCCCGGCTGTCTGTAAAACAAGTTTTCTAGCGGGCATTTTCGTGGCAAGTATCTAATCTGATGATCAGATAAGATGAGTTTTGACCACCCTGATCGATTTACTGAGGCGTTTTTAATTAGGGTCTTTACTCCGTACACCCATCCCCTGCCCCCTGCCCGGGCCGAGGTCGGTCACTGCAAATTTTTTTATCAGATCAAATCCCTTTCGCCAAGCATCCCTCCCACTCACGGATTCCGACCACTCAGACTTACGTACGCCATCGTGTCTACGGAGTATGCAGCAAAAGGTCATAATGCCCAAGAAACGCAGGATCGCCGTTGAGAAGGTCTAATATGTACTGGAGGATACGCATAGCAACAGAAGAGCTACTGCGTTCTCTAACGTTAGTGGACGCAGTCGGACTTTCAGTTCTTCAATCTGAGACTACCGCAGTCTTGGAATCGTAACCAAATACAGTGAGGAAAAGGCATCTTTCTCTATTCTCTGCGCGTTAGCGCCGTGATCAAATTTGTTCATGGCCTGCATGATCGGTCCTCTTCACCATCTTGAAGCCGGTCTTGGCTACGACATCGATTATTTCGCTACGTTATTACCTCGCTGAGTTGGAATGTAACAGAACATATCGCTGTTACATCGCCTGGTCGGCTAAACGGAGGGCCGTCCAAATATGGACAGCAATGAACGGCATCATTTTGAAGCAGTGAAAAAAAGACTGAGACTCTTGGGAAATTGTACAGTTGGTGAAATCAGACGACGATGGTCTGAACTCACGAACTGCACCCTGGAAGTAGGTCTTACTGGATAATGCAAACCCCGGCTTGCTCCAAGACTCCGGACCCGAGACCACGAACTTTGCTAAGTACTGTTCATGACTAGGACAATTCAAATGGCCCCGTCTGATGATATCTACGTAGTCGAAAGGAGAAGAAGGTGCACCATAAGGGGCCAGTGCCCCGGCTTAGCGTTGGCTCGATGGCGAAGCCCTGGCGAACGGAGGGTGGGGGTTGGTGGACGCAAAATTACAGTCAGCCCTTCACCATGACGAGACATGTAAAGAGACGAGCCAGAGACAACGTTAAGACGGACATCCTGATGGAAACCAAGTTGATTCTGTATGTCTGATCGCATCTCTTCTTCTCAGGTTTGTATGTGTGGTGCTTATCTACCTATGCGTCTCGCTGCGTTCCAGCTACTCCACGTGGGGTTCCGAGATGCACAGATTGCCGCCGATTTCCGAGCCTCACGAGCTTCTCAAGAGCGATACGTTAATTCTCCCACCGGCTGTCGACCTAGCTGTGAATCTGCTCTGCTTGGCATCGGCCTGAGCTTGATAAGTCCGTGTAAAAGACATGGGACGATCCCGCCACGGGCGAACCGGCTGCCGCTACGCTCAAGGACCCAGTGATCCCACGTTCAATGTTCATCTCATGCGAATGGGCTTCACCCAACTCAATCGCTTCTCTGTACCAGCTGAGTAAATTATGTAGGGGCATATTAGTTGTCACCAAGAAACTAATGGAGCCACTCACTGCCTGTCCCAGAATCACCAAGATATGGTTATTGAATGGTACCCAGCTCTTCGTCTTGTGCGAAAGAGGCTATTTTTCAAGGCTATTCACCACAGTCGCTTCCACAGGCCGAGCTGGATAGCGCTCGTCTCGCGTGGTCACCCTTTGAGCAGTATAGATTGAAGAACGAATGTTCAACAGCGCGCTTATGACCATAGAACTGGTCTCTACGAACAACTTCTTTTACCGAGGCTCTCGAGTCGCAGCTATTCCGCCAGTTCTCGTTTTTTGCTCGCTCGCACTGCTATTATCTCTCTCATCGGGTTCTTTGTTCACTTCGCGCTGCCCAGTGACCTGTACACGACATACGAAGGGTCGCAATGCACATGATCGATGATAATGGCGATGATCAGCTGTTTCGATCGGCCCAAGTAAGACGCCTCGTGTCTATCCGAACGTCTCAATTATCAAGACACTTCCACTCGGCTCGTGCAGCTATTTATGAGCCTTTGGAGGCATGTTCTTGCAACACTAGAGGAGCCCCGAAGCTATGACTGGGACTACATCCTTCCTGGTGGTAGGGTTCAGCGACAGTTGTTCCGCAACAACAACTCTGCCCCAGCTGAGAGCATCATCACAAACGCTCGAGGACATCAGGAAGCATAAGGCTTCATAAGAGTCACTGTACTCGCCCTGATAGGCTCAAGCCTCTACTTTGGGAACCAACCTGGTTCAGAGAAGTCTAGGTGCAATGTGAAGGACCCAGTAACGGTGCAGGTGCTGAATATATCAGCTTCAGTGCCACCGCTAGTCTTTCGTGTACAGTCTCTCCATCTGGAAGTCTCAGTCACCTACAAGTCACTGGAATCACAGCATGAGATGAGAATGTCATCAACCTCACCCACGTTCTCAAGATTGTGTCCGAACACCCGGACCGGAAACTGAGAGATCTATGCATAGTTGCGACCATGGTCAACTGTTGCAATCCAAAGCAGTTTTACCGCTGGTCGAGTGATGTGTACATGGCACGATTGCTGGTGTTGGGTCCAACTATCCAGATGCTATTGCTGAGCAGTTCTGGGATGGCAGCCTCACTTACGGAGAGCTGGTTGATGTTGCTCCTCTCAATATGGCTACTGGCAGACCACAGAGATGTTCATCATCGCCATCATATGACTGAAGATCCGGTGGCTAACGACCCTAAGAAATCCTTTCCAGTTGAGTTCGTGAGCTAAAAAGACAAACAAATGAAGCTCCGTGGTCAGTCGCTGAAGTTGAGCACCACCTCTATCCTCGAGATTATCTACCGCCTCATACTAAGTTAACATCAAGTCTAAGAACGGCACCCCGACTCTGGTGGATTTCTCTTGGAACCCGGCGAAATTGAACCTGAGTCTCCAAGCGATGTCTTTACTCGGCCCTCTCAAGAGTTGAGCATGTCTTAAGCCTGTCCTCTCTTGCGAGCTAGAACTATCCAGGTGTCTAGTTAAGCCATAAAATACCCATAGGTATACTATACCTAAGTACCTAAATTGACCTATAAGTAGTATATAGGTAAGGGAGTTATCTATAATAGCCTATA